>JAAALK010000084.1:12989433-13205018 GCA_019279435.1 Zizania palustris
TCAAAAGTTGGTAAATAAAGCTATTATTCAGGAGACCCAACAGAACAAGGTCGACCTGAAGAAGAAGAGGATGATCGCCTTCCACTAGAACCAAGGAATGGCGCAGAGGCCCGCTTCACACCTCCCCCACCGGCGCCACAATACCATCCACGCCCGGTGTATCATCCGGCGCCACCCGCCGCTAACGCCGGAGCCGGACATCCTCGCCCCGCTCCCGCCGCACCAGTCGCTCCACCCGTCCCTGCCAAGAAGGCAGAGGTTCTGCGCGACTAGCACGGCAAGCCCGTGATATGCTTCAACTGCCGCCAGGAGGGGCATTACTCCCATCAATGCCCTCACCCTAAGCATGCTCAAGGAGTCGCGACAAACCCTGCCATCCGCGCCCGCGTCAACCACGTCACCGCCGAAGAAGCCCAGGCCGTGCCCGAGATCGTCATGGGTAAGTTCACGGTACATTCGGCCCTTGCAGTGGTTTTATTTGACACTGGAGCTACGCACTCCTTTATATCAACGACTTTTGTGGAAAGGAATTACCTGAACATAATTGAACTACCAAGACCCGTACTAATAGCCACCCCTGGCAAACAAACTCTAGCCCATTCCTATAGTCCAAGGGTATGGGTAGATATCCAAGGCACAATATTTTGGGCCAACCCCATCCTAATAGAATGCCAAGGCTTGGATCTCATTCTAGGAATGGATTGGCTCAATAAGCACCAAGGTGTGATAAGATGTGCCCAGAGGCAAGTGACCATGAACAGTGAAGAAGGGACCACTGTCACATTCCAGATGCCGAACCTGAAGTCCGGAAGACCTCAGCTACACCAGATCACATTGGAGGAGATACCAGTGGTCTGCGAGTACCCGGACGTGTTTCTAGAAGATTAAATAGGGATGCCACCCAAGAGGGACATCGAGTTCCGGATTGATTTGGTTCCCAGAACAACTCCCATTTACAAGCGACCATACCGAATGGCCGCCAATGAGCTAGCTGAGATGAAGCAACAACTGGAGGACCTTGAGAAGAAAGGCTACATCAGACCTAGCACATCTCCGTGGGGAGCCCCCGTCATCTTCGTTGAGAAGAAAGAAGACAATGCTAAGCGTATGTGTGTGGATTATCGAGCCTTGAATGAAGTAACCATCAAGAACAAGTACCCGTTACCTAGGATCGATGATCTATTTGACCAGCTGAAAGGAGCTACGGTATTTTCCAAGATCGACCTATGATCTGGATATCATCAGCTGAGGATTCGAGAGGAGGATATACCGAAGACGACTTTTACCTCTCGTTATGGATTATATGAGTGCACGGTTATGTATTTTGGATTGACCAACGCCCCTGCCTTCTTCATGAATATCATGAATAAGGTGTTTATGGAATATTTGGATAAGTTCATCGTGGTGTTCATAGATGACATTCTCATCTACTCCTAGGATCAAGAGGAGCACGAGACTCACATCTGGTTGACCTTAGGAAAGCTAAGGGAACATCAGTTATATGCCAAGTACAGCAAGTGCAAATTTTGGACGGCGGAAGTAAAGTTCCTTGGACACATCATTTGTGCGCAAGGTATCGCAGTGGATCCTGCCACCATGGAAGCAGTTACGGATTGGCTGCCACCCACCAACGTATCAGAGATACGAAGTTTTCTTGGTTTGGCAGGTTACTATCATCGTTTTATCGAAATTTTTTCCAAGATAGCCAAGCCAATGACTAAGTTGTTGCAGAAGGGAGAGAAGTTCGAATGGACCCCCGAATGTGAGGAAAGTTTTTGCACCCTCAAGACCCGGCTGGTGTCAGCCCCCATACTGACCCTACCGGATATCAGGAAGGACTTCCATGTTTATTGCGACGCATCTCGCTAGGGATTGGGATGTGTTCTCATGCAAGACGGAAAGGTTATTTCATACGCCTCTCATCAACTGAGACCCCATGAGTTAAACTACCCAACACACGACTTGGAATTGGTCGTTGTTGTGCACGCCCTTAAGATTTGGAGGCATTATTTGGTCGGAAACCGCTGCGAAGTCTTTACGGATCACAAGAGTTTGAAGTATATCTTCACGCAGCCGGATCTCAACCTTAGGCAAATGCGATGGTTGGAATTAATAAAGGATTATGACTTAGGTATTCACTACCATCCTGGAAAAGCAAACGTGGTAGCTGATGCATTAAGTCGCAAGGGATACTGCACCTTCATCGTGATTCAGGATCACGCGCCTTTGTTATATAAGGAGATGGAAAAGTTGAATCTCGGGTTAACCACCGGAGCATATTTAGCTACCCTTGAGACCCGACCTGTCTTGTTCGAGCAAATCCGAGAAGCTCAGTTAGAAGACCCGAATATAGCTGCCATCAAGAAGAACATGAGATAGGGCAAGGCCCCAGGATTCTCTAAGGACGAGAATGGCACCATATGGTTTGGAACCCGGATCTGTGTGCCAGATAAACCGGAGAAAAGACCCTTATTCTAAGGGAAGCCCATGATACCCTGTATTCCATCCATCCCGGGAGTACCAAGATGTACCAGGACCTAAAAGAACGTTATTGGTGGGGTAGCATGAAGAAAGAAATTGCTCAATTTGTTGCAGAATGTGACACCTGCCAATGGGTAAAAGCAGAACATCAGAGACCCACAGGTCTGTTACAGCCACTTAAAGTGCCTGAATGGAAATTGGAAGAGATCGGTATGTACTTCATCACCGGACTCCCAAAGACCCAACATGGATATGATTCCATATGTAATCATTGACCGGCTAACCAAAGTAGCTCACTTCATAGCCGTCAAGACGACCTTCAGTGGCCCTAAGCTAGCAGAATTGTATATGGCCCGCATCGTGTGCCTTCATGGAGTGCCCAAAAAGATAGTCTCTGATAGAGGGAGTCAGTTCACGTCTCGCTTCTGGAAGAACCTTCAAGAAGAGATGGGAACAAGATTAAACTTCAGCACAGCGTACCACCCTTAGACGGATGGACAAACCGAAAGGGTAAATCAGATATTAGAGGATATGCTTCGGGCATGCATCTTGGATTTTGGAGGAACTTGGGACAAGAGTTTACCGTACGCCGAGTTTTCATACAACAACAGTTATCAAGCCAGCCTTCAGATGTCCCCGTTCGAAGCCCTATATGGACGAAAGTGTAGGACGCCTCTACTTTGGGATCAAACTGGTGAATCCCAAGTATTTGGAACAGATATCCTTCGGTAAGCTGAAGAGAAGGTACGGATCATCAGAGACCGACTCAGGACAGCCCAATCATGATAGAAGAGCTATGCGGACAATCGACGTCGAGATCTAGCCTTTGAAGAGGGAGACCATGTCTACCTTCGAGTTACCCCTCTCCGTGGTACCCAACGATTTAACATGAGAGGAAAGTTTGCACCTCGATATGTTGGGCCTTTTCCTATTGTTAGACGCCAAGGCGAAGTCGCCTATCAGTTGGAACTGCCACGCTCATTGGCTGGGGTACATGATGTGCTTCATGTGTCTCAACTAAAGAAGTGCCTTCGAGTCCCAACAGAACAGGTAGACCTGCAACAGTTGGATGTTCAAGAAGATCTGACCTATGTGGAAAGCCTGTCAAGATCTTGGAGGTCAAAGAAAGGACCACCAGAAGTCACGTCATTCGCTTCTGTAAGGTTCAGTGGAGTAATCATCCCATAGAGGAAGCTACATGGGAAAAAGAGGAAGAACTTAAGGCACAATACCCCGAGCTATTCGAGGATTGATCCGAATATTGAGGACAAGATTCTCTGTATGGGGGATAGGATTGTAAAAACCCAAGATTTAAAAGAAATAAAATAAAGGAAATTATTATTCAAACCCTTTTCTGAAATTAATTATTAAAGAAAACCCTAAAAGAGCCCTATTAAAGCCAAACAGGGAGAAATATTCAAAATTTGGACTTGGAAAATTTATTGAATAATCTAGAGGCCAAGACATAATTTCAGGAATTTTTACAAATTTTTATCAACAGAGGATCAACCCTTAAACAAATAAATGAATTACCAGAATTATTTTTATTCAGAAAAGCTTTTTAAATCCTAATGGGCCTCAACCTCCAATTCACCTCCTCCCCAGCCCAACCTAGCACAGTGCCACTAACACGTGGGACCCAGAGGTCGGCGCACTCCCCCTCTCTCCTCCCCGCACCCGTATCCGCCCGGCCCCACTTGTCAGTCTCTCCCCTCCCGCTTTCGCTCCCTGACAGTCGTGGCCCGCCTGTCGGCGCTGTTGGCTTTGCACTCGGCCACTGACAGGTGGGGGCCACCTGTCGGGATCATCTTCCCCGATGGAAAGGGATCCCCTTTCCATCGCCTATGACCCCCACCTTCCAAATCCGCTGCCGCTGGCTCCCCCTTGCCAAATTGGCGCCCAATCCCGACTTGCCGAGCTCCGACGACCCCTTTCCAACCAGAGCCACGCGTTCTTGGCATGCATGGAAGGTGCTCTCGGTTATGGAAAGTTCATCGGCGGGAGAAAAATGGAAACCACGATTCCCTTCCATTTAAACACCGGCGAAACCCCTATTTAAACCCCCTCTAGCCACCGCCCTCTGCCCAAACCACCATAGCTTGAGCCGAAGCAATCTAGAGCGCCGCCACCCCCTTTTCGGGTTCCCTGTCTGCTTCAACTCCAGCCGCCGCTCGCCGTCGTCTCCGGCCTCCCCCGTCCACGTCGTCGCCACCGTCGAGACTGCCATCGACCGCCCATCCTCGGCCACGCCTCCGTTGGCCGAGCAGACCACCGGATCACCGTCGCTGTCGACCACCTAAGAAGACCTCGCCATCTACCCTCGCCGCCGGTCGCCTTCTGTCGCTCATCTTTGCCGCTGAAGGTACGGTCGTGACCGCCGTAACCTCCTCTTTCCATTTTCACATAGAACTAGGGCTTAGCTCCCTCGCCGGTGCCGTCGCCACCGCACCCGAGTCCCACCGGAGCCGAGAACAAAGGGGGGTAAGTGCCCCCTTATCTCGTGCCGTGCCGGACGCGCTCACAACCGTCTGATCCACGATGGAGGGTTTAGGTTTTATCTCGCGCAGGTTTAATCTAGGCCATCCATCTGGTCAAAATGATATCAGGCGATCACAGCCGTCGATCGTGACTTAAATCGCTGACTCAATCTGGTGCGTCCACGTCTTAACGGTTCGCACGATTTAATCCTGGCCGTCCATTTTAATTTAAACGAACCCGCCTCGCGCCTAGCTACCGGATCCAGATCCAACGACTCTGGTTGATCCGGTTCACGCGCATAGTGAACCAGTACACCGTGGGCCTGGCTCACCGTGGACCAAAACCTATTTCCTGTCTAAATAAAATTCCAAAAAATGTTTAAACTTTGAAAATTCATAACTTGCTCATTTTAACTCCAAATTTCACCATTCAAATTTTGTTAAAACCAGCATTTTATTCTCTACACATTAATATCATAAAAACAATATGTTACTTTAGCACAAAATAATCTTATGAATTAAATAAATAAAAACCCCTTAGGGATAAAATTATAAATTCATAATATAAATTAGGAAAGGCCTTAAAATCTAATCTTTAATGTTTTTCACCAAACTTTAGAATAATAAAACCTTATTTCACATATTAAAACCCATAAACTTGTATGTTTATTATTTTGTGATGTTTTATCTGTTTATTGAATGTATTGTTTACTTTTTCCGTATCGAGAAGACTACGAGTTCGTCGAGGAGCCGGAGTTTTTCCCCGAGGTTCCACCTTCACCTTTTGCTGATCAAGGCAAGTCACAACCCCCATTTTGATCATCATTGAGCCCATGTTTTAATAAAATATCTCTATAACTCATAGGATAATATTGCATTAGTCAAATATCAAGCCCTACACTTATATTTATTAGATCCCCGTCCTTGTGTGCAAACCCAAGCCATGCTTATTGAGCCTTAACTCCTTGTCACTCTACTATAAAGTATTAGCTAGTGCCCAATGTACCGACACAACTGCTATAGGATAAAAAGAATGAGTCGTAGATAGATGGATTCTAATATATGAAATTTCCTCGTTATTCTTGTCTCTGGACTCTGTTGGAGTTGGCTATGTTATAAGTATGGTGGGTTCCGGGTGCAAGCTAGGGCATTGGTTGGTCGCACCCGGGGCACTATAAGGACCGGTCTATGGGATCAGTTGCAAAACACTTCCGTACCAACCACAAGTCTAATGGGTAGGTCCTAACTGAAAGTATGGAACAATCCGACTCGATGCACCATAGTGGAGGGGGCAAGGGGCAACCTGCGGGTGACTTGTACCGACGTGGCTCAAGGGGGGGTATGGTGAGTGTTGGCGTAAAAGATTACGCTAACAGGTTTCTGTAGAAAAGAAACTAACAAACGAAGTGTTTGCGAAGCAAACTGTTCCAAGCCTCCGAAAGGATAATAGCTTAGAATAGTTCGAAAGTGTGTATTGATTCACTTGTAATCGGTCCCTATTACAGGGTGAAATGGGGGGGTATTTATAGGCCTGAACATTAAGGGAAAGACCTATTTACCCCTTTATTACAACCGACACTAAGGAAACTATTTGGTTTCCTTAATAGGGCTAAAATGGTAAAAGACTAATCTAATAGGATAGAAGATAAGTCTTCCATCTTAGCTGGCAGAAAAGATCCTGAAGGGCTTTGGTTCGAAGATATACTTCGAACCAGTGCTTGTCTTCGGGCTTCGAACCAGGTTCCGAGCATCTTCGAAGAAGGTCTTCGGACAATCTTCGAACTAGTTGGCTGTCTTTGGGCTGCTTCGGCAATAACCCCGAAGAGGAGATATTTTCCCCCAACAGTAGCCCCTCGAATACGCTTCTCCGTTCGACCTGTAACGTTAGGAGGGCAGTATACGGAAAGAAAAGATAACCAATCATAGGGGTTATTGATTTTTGCTTTATCTCCGAAATACATGAAGATATGAACTTCGAATCAGTCATAAGGTAATTACTTTTCGAACTATCTTAGAACTGACTCAGGAAGTTCGAAAGTCTTTTTAGACTTAGAAAATATAACCGTTAGTTTCTGTTTCTAACGGAGTTATATGAAGCGTTATTTTCGGAGGAAAATAACAAGCGGGAATGCGAAAGGGCAGAGCCCAAACGGTAACAAACGGAAAGTTTTAGGTTATAAATAAAGAACTCTGGAACTTACTCGATTACCTTTTCACCGCTCGCTCCCAGTCAAAAGCCTTTTGAGTTCTTGAGTTCTTGAGTTCTTGAGCCCTAACTTTCGAGTTCTTGAGCCCTAGTTCCCATTCTCTCAAGTTGATCCGGCAATCGCGATGGTGAAGACCAAAGGATCTGCGCCGCCTTCGACCTTGGCTCGGCAGCAGGCAGCCGCAGCAGCAGCGGCGGCAACATTGGCGGCGGCACCCTCGATGCAGGCGGCAATGTCCATGGCGGCAGGGGGAAGAAATCCCCAAATCCCCGATGACCAAGGTCTGTGCCCTCCATCGACCAAATATTTGGATCAGTCCTTTGAATTGGGACCTTCGACCTGCAAAAGAGAGTCCTTGGCAATCACAGCAGGGGGTAAGATTAGCAATGGGGTAATGGTTCGAAAACCAGGCAAAGAAGCAATCCCATCACCAAGACCCGGAGAAGTCGTAGTGTTCGAAGCTTTTTTCGAAGCAGGCTTGGGCCTCCCTGCTGTAGATTTCTTGGCCGAAGTCCTTGACTTGTTTCATGTAACCCTCCCCCAGCTGTCTCCGAATGCTGTAGCTAGATTAGCTATCTTCGAATGGGCTCTGAGAGCCGAAGGTTGTGAGGGGAGGGCTGAAGTCTTCGCAGCACTGCATAGAGCAACTTGTCAGCCGAAGACTTCCGTAGGCTCCGGAGGTGAAAAAGTATTGGTTGCCTTCGGAAGCATCAATTTTAGGCTTCGAGATGAATACGCTCTGCGATTCCCTGCTAAGGCCATCAACGCTAGATGGTATACTGATTGGGTGCTGCGGTGGTTTTACGCCGAAGTCGGAGTTAACAATCCTCTAGCTGGACCTCTCAAAGAAATCAGATTCCGGAAGGAAGCTCTAGTGCAACCCGACGAAGGTCAGCTCGAAGCCCGCCTGAACCTGCTTGAAAAAATTAGTCGGAGGCTCAGTATGCGAGATTTGGCCGAAGAATTCATCGGCCTTCAAATTCCTCCACTGATGGCCAACTGGCCTATCGCCTTCGAGGATGACTCGGAAGGCGGTCTTCGCAAAATAAGCTATACTTCGAGCCCTGCAGGTAACTTCGAAACCAACATGCATAGTACATATTTACTTCGAAGAAAGATTAACTTGAATTATTTTTTAGCTTCTTCAGCCCCTATTACTTCAGAGCAAATTGTAAGGGCTTCGGAGAAGATTTTGGGTGCTCCAACTCCGTCAGAAAAGGAATGGCGAATCAAATTAGTCGGAAGTTGGGAGCGTTTTAACAGAGTATGGGGAATGTTGGGGTTAACTCCACCCCCTCTGATGGACTGGGTGCCTCAAGAGAAAGGACCCAAGAAGAGAGTAGCCGAAGCTGGAGCCTCCAGCTCCGCAAAGACTCCGACGAAGAAGGTGGCTCGGAAGCCGAAAAACCTCGCACCTTCGAACTCAAGAGCTTCGGCTTCTAGCTCTAAAGAAGACGAAGGTATTTTACTAGTAAGATTAATTGACGAAGATGCCGCTCAACAAAGTATTCATATTGAAGACAATGCAGGTATTCCGGAGCCTCAAGCCAACATCGAAGAAGTAAGAGCTCCGGATACCCAGGGAGAACAAATCGAAGCCCCTATGGGTGTGAATGAGGCCGAAGTGCCTGCGAACATACCGGAGTCTGGAGACAATGTTGATCAACCAATGACTTCGGTAGTTCAGGAAGACACAACTCAGGCCGGAGTTTCAGTGGATGAAGGGGGAGTCGAAGTCACTATGGCTTCGATTCTCGAAGAAGTAACGAGGGCTCTTCAGGACGAGGCTCCTGTAGCCCAAGATTTAACGGCTGATTCGGATGAGGACTACACTTATGATCCTCCGATCAGCCCGGTGCTCGATATTCCAGAGAATATCGAAGGTAAATTTTGCTTAATTCTTATCAATTTTTGCAAAATTATACAATGTGTAATATTTTTGGTTTTTCAGAGCCTCCTGTTGTCGAAGTATCCCTCGAAGATACAACTCTAAGACCTTCGACAACTTCGGGGCCGCAACCGGGAGTTGCTCTACCGGGGCCTGGAAGAGGAAAAAGACACATCGAGCCCCTCCCAGCTCAAGGATCGACTTCATCTGAGTCAACGGACGAAAGTGAATCGACTGAGGGGGGGCCATCTTCTGAAGTTCCAAGGGCCTCGGAAGAAACCTCCGGACCTTCGCTAAGCAGGGCTGACCAGAAAGCTTCGAAACTGCTTCCTCTCATAACTCCTTTTTTGGAGGAGAAAACCGGACTTGGGACTTTGGTTAAACCTTTGGGTGAAGCCAGTCGCCAAGTCGGGGAAACAGAACTGGTAGCCCGTTTAAGCAGAGTGAAGGGTTCGGAGCTTAACCTTGCTGTGGAAAGAGCAGCTTATCAGGTATAAAGCATCTTCGAACCAAATAATGAATTATATATGAATAATTTCTTATTCTAGTTTTTCTTTTTCTTAGCAAGCAGTCTTAGCCCGCGCTGCAGCTTTGTCGAATGAAAACGAAATTGCTCAACTTCGGGAAGAGAACGAAACTCTTCAAAGAAATCTTAACTTCTCCGAAGGTCGAGTATCTCAAATGGACAATGTGATAATAGCAGAGCGAAGGGCTAGGCAAAGTTTGGAAGCTGCAAGGAAAGAGCTCGAAGCAGAAAGAGTTGTGCTTCGAGCGGAGATTGAAAGACTGCGGACGGAGGATGCTGCGAAGGACTCCGCACTTGTAAGGCTACAAGAAGAGGCTGGCCAACTCCGAACTCAAAAGAATGCTTTGACTACGGAGAACGCTCGAATCTCCGGAGTTTTAGCTGAAACAACTTCGGCCAAGGATATGCTTATTGAAGAAAAGGTTAAGTCCGAGAAGGTGGCTTCGGAGGTCATTGAACAAATGTTAGGTGTCTTGGAGTACTTCGGTACTACTGGATCACTACCTTCGGATGACAATGTAACTCTGCTGCGCCGGCTAAAGAGGATCCAAGGAGCAGCGAAGCAAATGAAGACGGCAGGCATACGTTATGGAGAGCTCTCCGGACAAGTGTCTGCCCTTGGAATACTTCGCTACTACGAGGATTTGGGCCGATCAATCACTCCGAGCGCACAGGGCTCCATCATCTTCGACGACGACCGACTTTTAAAACCTTCCGAAGGTGTAGCTGTTGCTTGGCGAGCCTTCCAGACTTCATGGAGAGCCGAAGGTCGATCTGCGATCAAGGCTTGGATTGACGAAGGCCAACGCCAAAAGCAAGTTCGGAGCCAAGCTTCGAGCAGTCAGCCTCCTCCGAACCCGCAGGTTTAGGATTATTTAGGATTTTTTGATTATGTAAAGCTGATGCTTGTAAATATTTATCAATGAAAATCTTGTTTGTCATATTTTTAGGCTTTGCCTCTTATGGAAGATATCGAAGTGTTAGAGCTTAACAGCGAACTTCGCTCACTGTGGAACACCTTCGAACTTCTAAAGAGTTATAAGCGTCCTCGATTTCTTATCCCTCGAGATGACTCCGGCGTTATTGCGCCCGAAATAATCAAAGACATATTGTCTTATATTAAAGAGGAAGATAAAGAGAGCTACGCGAACACTTCGTCTTCTGAAGACACTAATTGGTCCGAAGGCGAAGGTGAAGCCCAAAATAAAAGATCTGAAGATCTTAGAAGCTGGGAGAGAAGCCCCGAGCGGCTTCGAACTTGGGCCGAACTTCAACAAGAGCAGAAGGATTTTAGAGCTTCGAAGGGGAGGAAGAGAGTTAACGTAAAGTTCTTAGAACTTCCGATGTTGGAACTAGCCGTTCCACCCCTAGCTCTCGGGACCGAAGAGGTCTCCGATTCCTTCTTGGTATAGATACCAATTTTTCATGATGTAATTTGTAAATACATTTGTTTTGATAATGAATGCCGATTTAAAATTGTCTCCATATTTACTAGCCCCTCTTTGGGTATAAGCAACTTCGAACTGCATTCGAAGATGGTTATGCGCAAAGAAAAACTTCGGAGTACAATTTTTTGGGGGTTCGGAGCCCCTCTGTCATTTAAAGATCTTTTGAAATCTTATGAAATGTCTTCGACTATCTGTAGTCAGAAGAATGGTAACTTGGTACCTTTGTTTATTTCATGAAAGAGATCAATTGAGATAACTTCCAGGACACTTTAATGTCTTAAAAAATTTTGTCACTTTGGACGCATATGAACAATCATTCGAAGCTCATGGCTTAAATGCTGCTTTGCTTTAGCCACCTTCGGCTGTTTTTTGCGGAAATCTACCAGCCGGAGCTTGGATTTCGCAGAAATTGTAGCCACCTTCGGCTATTTTTGCAGAAGTCTACCAGCCGGAGCTTGGACTTCGCAGAATTTGGCCACTTGGGCTCTTTTTTGCAGAAGTCTACCAGCCGGAGCTTGGACTTCGCAGAATTTGGCCACTTGGGCTCTTTTTTGCAGAAGTCTACCAGCCGGAGCTTGGACTTCGCAGAATTTGGCCACTTGGGCTCTTTTTTGCAGAAGTCTACCAGCCGGAGCTTGGACTTCGCAGAATTTGGCCACCTACGGCTCTTTTTACGGAAGTCTGACAAGCTGCAGCTTGGACTCCGCAGATTTTGGCCACCTTCGGCTCTTTTACGGAAGTCTACCAGCCGAAGCTTGGACTCCGTAGAATGTGGTATTGGCTCTTTTACGGATGCCTACAAGGTATCAACTTGGGCTCCGGATGGATTTCAGCCACCACGCCGGAGGCTTCGACTTTATGGGTACGAAGTCCGGAAATACAGCCAGCTTGATGACACTTAACTCTCGATCGACTTCCGTCCCAGCGCGTCCGCTCGGGAAACTAGGAGTGTCAAGGGGAAGGGCAAACCACTGGTGTATGTTTTATTAATTTAGAGGTGATTACAAACAGATTACAAGGGGCCCTTATGCGAAGTATCGCTTTAGGTGCTCCGCATGCCAAGTATGTGCTAACTCTTCACCTTCTAAATTAGCTAATTTGAATGAACCAGGGCGCCCCGAGCGGACGATTAGATATGGACCTTCCCATTTATTGCCTAACTTCCCTGGTGCTATAATGCTTCGTAGAACAAGATGACCCGGCCTTAACTCGCTGAGCTTAACCTTCGGGTCATACCAAGTCTTCGTCTGCTGATGATACTTTGATAAATTGGCTACAGCTCGAAGCCTTGTTTCTTCTGACAAATCTAACGAAGCTTGTCTTTCTTCTTCGATGTCTGGTTCGGTGCTGCGAAGTGAGCCCCCTTTGAGCTCCGTTGGAGTCATAGCTTCATCTCCGAATAGTAGTCTGAACGGAGTAAAACCTGTGGACCTTGTTTGCGTAGTCCGAATGGACCACAGAATCTTCGGAAGTTCTTCGGTCCACAGTCCCTTTGATAATCCTACTATTCTTCGATTTAGCCCTGATAGAATATTTCCATTGGCTCGCTCAACTGCTCCATTTGACTGAGGATGTCTCACTGCAGCAAAACATAGTTGAATGCCTAGGTCTTCGCAAAACTTTCTGAAGGGTTCTGCGTCGAACTGTGTTCCATTATCAACTGTGAGATATCTAGGCACTCCGAACCGGCAAATAATGTTTTTCCAGAAGAATTTCTGTACATTGTTCGAAGTGATAGCTGTTAAGGGCTCTGCTTCCACCCACTTAGAGAAATATTCAATAGCTACCACTGCGAACTTGAGATTTCCCTTTGCTAACGGAAAGGGACCAATTAGATCCATACCCCATCTGGCCATAGGCCATACCGGAGCAATGACTTGAAGAGCTGTTGGTGGGCGATGACTCCGTCGACCCATCCATTGGCATCCTTGACAAGTGCGGACCAAGCTCTCCGCATCAGCTGTTATTGTGGGCCAATAAAGCCCCTGGCGAAGTGTTTTTCCTGCCAGAGCTCTAGGGGCTAAATGACTTCCACAAAGGCCTTCGTGAATTTCTCGAAGAATTTCTTGGCCTTCGGCTTGAGATATACATCGGAGTAGAGGGGAACATACTCCGGCCTTGTATAATATACCGTTGATTAACTGATAGTTTCTTGCTCTGAGCTTTAACCTTGACAATTGGGGCTCTTCGGGCAAATTCGTTCCTCCTTGCAAGAGTTCTATGATTGAATCTTTCCAATCTGCACTAGGAATGCAGAGAATCTCTGCAGAAGCAACTTGTGGCACCGAAGGTATATTGAGCTCCTCATAGAAAGCTTCGTCAGGCACATCCACAGCTCCGGCAGCAGCCTTCGCTAAAATGTCCGCTTGCACGTTTTCAGCTAATGGTATACTCCGAATGGAAATACCCTTGAAGTGTGCTTCTATTTTGCGGATTTCTTCTAAGTATTTAGCAAGTTGTGGATGTCGGACTTGAAAACTTTTGTCTACGTGCCCTGCTACTATCTGAGAATCTGTTTTTATAATTATCCTTGTAGCCCCTAGAGCACGTGCTTTCCGGAGTCCCAATAAAATTCCTTCGTACTCCGCTATATTATTGGTAGACTTAAAGTTGAGTCTTGCGGAGTACATTGCTCTTTGACCTGACGGAGAAATTAATACGGCCCCAATGCCTGCTCCGGATGCTTGGAAAGCCCCATCGGAGTAAATAGTCCAGACTCCGTCATCTGATTTCTCCGGAGTCAACTTCGCAGGTGGAGTCCACTCTGCTATGAAGTCTGCAAGGACTTGAGATTTGATAGCTGTCCTTGCCAGGAAAGATATGCCGAAGGGTGCTAGTTCTACTGCCCACTTTCCAATTCTTCCAGTGGAATCTTTGCTTCGGAGCATATCTCCTAAAGGATACGAAGTTGGTACAATTACATTGTGAGCCAAAAAATAATGTCTTAGCTTCCTCGAAGCCATTATCAGAGCATAAACGAACTTCTCAAGTTCGGAGTATCTTGTCTTTGCTCCTGACAATGCTTCGGATACAAAATAGACAGGATTTTGGACCAACTTCCCATTGATATCAGCTTCTCTGACAAGGACTGCGCTGACTGCTGAGCCTGTGGCTGCAAGATACAGAAGTAGGGTTTCGTCCGTAATAGGCACCGTAAGTGTAGCAAGATTGCTGAGATAATCTTTAATATCTTCGAAGCTTTTCTGACACTCCGGTGTCCATGCAAAATCTTCGGACCCTTTCAAAGCTTTAAAGATTGGCAAGCTCCTCTCCGCAGACCTTGATAAAAACCTGCTAAGTGCGGCCAGACGTCCGGTCAGCTTTTGCACTTGCTTTATATTCTCCGGAGGAGCCATCTTCTGCAGCGCAGTTATTTGAGTAGGGCTAGCTTCAATTCCCCTGCTTGAAACTAAGTACCCTAACAACTTTCCAGCCTTAGCTCCGAATATACATTTTTCGGGGTTAAGGCGGATCCCACATGCCCGAAGGCTATTGAATGTTTCTGCTAAGTCTAGGCTATGTTGGTGCTTTAAAGCACTCTTTATTACAATATCATCCATATAGGCCTCCACATTGCGACCTAGTTGATGACCTAGAGCCTTAGCAACTAATCTTGAAAAAGTAGCCCCGGCATTTCTTAGGCCAAAGGGCATTCTTACATAGCAAAAGACTCCCGAAGGAGTTACAAAGCTCGTCTTGATTTCATCTTCGCGCTTCAACCATATTTGATGATAGCCGGAATAGGCGTCAAGGAAGCTTAGTAACTCCGAACCTGCAGTGGAGTCAACTAGTTGATCAATTCGGGGCATGGGGTAGGGGTCACGTGGGCACGCTTTATTCAAAGATGTGAAATCAATGCACATGCGCCACTTTCCGGAGGACTTCTTCCTGACGAAGACTGGGTTTGCTAACCATTCTGTATGGGCCACTTCTCTGATAATCCCAGCCTTCAACAGTTTTTCAACTTCGTCCTTAGCTAGAGCAGCTCTCTCTGCGGACATCTTCCGGAGCCCTTGTCGAACAGGCCGGGCCTTCGGGTTTACAAGCAAGCTGTGCTCAATAATATCCCGATCGACTCCGGTGATATCTTCGTCAGACCAGGCGAAGACATCCAAATTTTCTCCTACAACCTTTTCCAAGGAAGTTGCAACTTCGGGAGGTAAATCTTTACCAAACTGAAAAGTGTATTCTTTACAATCTTTGACAATGATCTTCGTTGCAATCTCTCCTTCGGGACTTGGTCTTGGAAACGATTTCTTCGAAGCTTCGGAGGAGGCTAAAAAAATTTCTCCATTTTCTTGGACACTATTTACTTGCCTCGGATCAAGAGGAGGACCATGACCATATTCTGCTCTCCGAGCTATGGCTTGATCTCCGAAGACTGTCAGAACTCCTGATTGTGTGGGCATCTTCATGCACAAGTAATTGTGATGCGCCACAGCTCCGAACTGATTCAACATGCCTCGGCCAAAGATAACATTATAAGCATACGGGGCATCCACCACATCAAAGATAACTTCTTCAGTTCGGGCTAGTAAACCTTCTCCGAAGGTTACTTCCAGACCTATCTGGCCAAGTGCATCTAGCGGAGGTCCTGCAAAGCCTTGCAGAGGACGAGCCGCTGGGAGAAGATGCTTCCGGGAAATGCATAACTGATCGAAGGCTTGTACAAATATGATATCTGCCGAGCTACCTCCGTCGATTAGCACCCTTCGGACTTCAGTTCCGGCAATATCAGCAGTGATAACCAATGGATCTGCATGCGGGAACTTGATACCAGCTGCATCCTCCGCAGAGAAAGATATTGGAACATGAGACCACTCCGGCATTGCAGCTGCAGATGACGAAGTCCCAATGTGGCCTACTTCTCGGACGTACTCTCTTCGCTGTCTCTTGGACATGCTTCCGAGGGTACCTCCTCCGGAGATAGGGAGAACTACTCTCTTCCCTCTATCTTGCCCTTCTTCTTGCTTCGGAGGTGGCATAACATTGGCCACCGGAGGATGTCTTGCAGCATCAAATTTTCTATTCGCGCTACAGCCTGGACCGGCTCCGAGCGCACTGCTGCTGCTGGACTTCGGTCGGTACTACCTCGACCCGAAGTTCTCTCCAAGTATTCTCCCCGAAGGGTAAGAATAGCCTTGCAGGTGTCAGTTGCATGGCTTCGGTTCTCTCCATGAATACAGCAAAAAAGGGTCTGGCCTTTGCCAGCCGTTTTCCCTGGCGGCCTCCAGCCGCTGGACTTGTTCCCCGCAGGCTGTGGAGCTCTTGGTGCAAACTTCTGCGGGGGTGCAATGTTTAAGACCTCAGAACGAGGGTGCTTTTGCCCTCTTCTTCTATCATGTTGCACTTCGGGGACTGGCTCTTGCGGCGGAGCCGAAGTCTTCACTTCTGCTTTAACTTCTGTCAACACTGTCGAAGTGGCAGTAGTTCTCCGAAGCCAACCTTCTTCCGACTTCGAGTACTCCTCGAAGTACGACATCAACTGTGATACTGTGGTGATGCTCTTCCGATGCAATTTATCCAGAAGGCCTTTATGACTGACGCCTTCCCGAGCCGCATCAACCACCGAGGATGTGGACAACCCCCGAATTTGCGACTTCGTGTGAGCGAAGCGCTTGAAGTATTGCCTCAATGTTTCTCCGGGGAGCTGTTTCACTTGGAAAAGGCTTCCTGTAGACATGGGGGGCACGAAGGTGCCCTGAAAGTTACTTATGAACTTCCTTTTTAACTGTGACCAAGAATCGATTGATCCTGGCTTTAAAGACCAGAACCATCTCAACGCCACTCCTTCAAGGGCTAACGGGAAGCACTTCGCCATAGTTTCTCTGTCTCCACCACTAGCTTCGATTGCTAGGGCATAAGAACACACAAACTCACTGGGATCTTCGTCTCCAGCATACTTGCAGAGCTTCGAAGTTTTAAACTTCGGATTGAAGCGAATCTTCTGAAGCTCAGGATGCAACGGAGATTCGTTGTCGTAAGAAGCGTTCTCCGGGGCTTCGGGATAATCAAGATCGTCGTCTTCGTGCACTTCGGGGATAGCTGGGGTGGCTTGAGGGCGAAGCCTGTTCGCAGCCTCCTGTCGCCACCTCGCTACCTCGGCTTGAAGATTGGCCATTTGAGTGGCCATGTCTCCAAGGCTATCTTCATCTCCTCCGGAAGGACCTTCCGGGTCTTGAGAACTGGTATGATCAGTTCGAATCGGAATGGAGGGTGGTAGAGTGGCTCCGTGCGGTCGGAGTGTGGAAGGAGTTGGTGGAGAGGTTTCGTATCCTCGAGGGATAGAAGCCCCTTGCGGAGTTTGAGGTGGAGGGATAGTCGAAGACCCTCCGACTTCGACTGTGTCGAAGGGTATCTCTCCGGAGATCCGAGAGGACCTCCGAGTGGGATTGCGAGGTGCACTCCGCTTAGGAGGCATGATGCAAGAGGTTGGTAGAGAACGAAGTTTTTTGGACTAAGTTCCCCACGGACGGCGCCAACTGTTGGCGTAAAAGATTACGCTAACAGGTTTCTGTAGAAAAGAAACTAACAAACGAAGTGTTTGCGAAGCAAACTGTTCCAAGCCTCCGAAAGGATAATAGCTTAGAATAGTTCGAAAGTGTGTATTGATTCACTTGTAATCGGTCCCTATTACAGGGTGAAATGGGGGGGTATTTATAGGCCTGAACATTAAGGGAAAGACCTATTTACCCCTTTATTACAACCGACACTAAGGAAACTATTTGGTTTCCTTAATAGGGCTAAAATGGTAAAAGACTAATCTAATAGGATAGAAGATAAGTCTTCCATCTTAGCTGGCAGAAAAGATCCTGAAGGGCTTTGGTTCGAAGATATACTTCGAACCAGTGCTTGTCTTCGGGCTTCGAACCAGGTTCCGAGCATCTTCGAAGAAGGTCTTCGGACAATCTTCGAACTAGTTGGCTGTCTTTGGGCTGCTTCGGCAATAACCCCGAAGAGGAGATATTTTCCCCCAACAGTGAGGCTCGACGCGTCGGGACACCATATGAAACCCATAAGAGGGTGTTGTCGGGTCGAGGAGAACCATATGGAAGGTTTTGGCACAAGTTCCCGTGGTATGGGTCATCTCGTTACACTTTGGTGTAAGTGATGAGTGCGTGCCTTGTGGGTATAGTGGTACATCTCTGATTAGAGTATTTAATCTTTTCGAAAAGCCGAGCCCACGGTCAAGGGCGGGTTGTGTGATTACTCACAGTTAGTTTACTATTGTGTGAATGGTTGAGTTATTCATGGCATGTAAGGACTGTTGAGCGAGGTGGGGCTGACTGTACCCCTCGAGTTAGAAGATGATGATGCATACACATGTTTACATTTCAGTACTAACAAATTGATCACATTTAATGCTTTACCATTATGATTTTCCGCAAAATCAGCCACTATCTCCCTTGTTATTACTATGCATTATATTTGCATCCGGTGGCTTGCTGAGTACGTTTGTACTCACCCCCCCGTTGACTTACACCACCAGAGCCCGTCTACTACAAGGAGGATGAAGGTCTGGAGTAGCGACCCAGTCAAGGCGATACTGGAAGGAGGTGTTCATCTAGGACCCTTTGATTTATTAGTTTCTCTTTATCTTTATTCAATTTTGTACTAATACGGTCTACGAACCGTGAATGATTGCTCGTATTGTACGTGGTCGCATGATGAAGGTCTTGGTTTATTGATTTTCTATGGAATTTCAATAAAGGTCCTCATTTATTAAATCGGGGCGTGACACTTAGCCCGGAATTTTCTAGGAGTCCTATGCTCATCGAGCATCGTCCTAGCCATCTCAACCAAAGTGCGGTGCTTTCTCTCAACAACACCGTTCATTTGAGGAACCCGCAGAGCAGAGAATTGATGTTCTATGCCATGCTCCATGCAAAAGTCAATAAAGAGACTATTCTTGAACTCAGTGCCATTATCACTTCGAATGAATTTCAATGCACCAGGGAGTTCAGTGAAAAGTCGCAAAGCCAAGCTCCGAAAGTGTGAAAACACTTCATTCTTGCTGGCAAGAAAGAAGACCCAAGAGTAGCGAGAGAAATCATCGACAATGACTAACACATACCACTTGCCGCCTAAAGAACTAACCCGAGAAGGACCTACAGTGTCCATGTGGAGAAGTTCTCCGGGTTGTTCAGTCATCACTGTGATGACTGGCGAATGTGAAGTAGCAATCATTTCTCCATGTCGACAAGGAGTGCAAACTAAATTCTTCTCAAACTTGAGTTTGGGCAATCCTCGGATCAGACCTAGGGCACTCAGACGAGCGAGCAACTCAAAGCTCATATGCCCTAGTCTCCTATGCCACTTCCAAAGCTCAGAAGTAGAATGTGCAACAAGACAATGAGAAGAACCAAATGACTCAGAAAAATCAGCTCAAAAAACTGTCCCAACTCTAAAGATCTTACAAACCACAACACCATCAGAATTGAGTACTTGCGAAGTATCGCGATGGAATCACACTTCGAAGCCCTCATCAAGCAATTGAGATACAGAAAGAAAATTGTATTCCAAGTTTTCAACCAAAGCAACATCTTTGAGAGTGAAATTCGAGTTGATTCTTACCACACCTTTACCTTTCATGCTACTCCATCGATTGTTGCCGAAGGTGATATGTTCCCTTTGCTTGGTTGTGGTGAGGCTGGAGAACTATGCTGCATCTCTGGTCATATGGCGCGAACAACCAGAGTCCATGATCCACGTGCCCTCCAAGCCTCGGTTCGACGCCTACACATGATAAGAAAATCTCGATCGCTAAGTGCTGGGGTGAGTGAATATATGATGAGGCATCTAGCACTGAGTGATACGAGTAGTAGGCACAGTAAAAGTAGACTGTCTACGCACAGGATAATAAGAATGATGCAAAGTGCGAGGTCTACCTACATGCTGCGCATGACGAAGTCTCTTACCCTGTCGAGGTACAAAGCTACTCACACGGGGTCTACCACTATATGGAATACGGTGAACACCTTGAGGAGCAAAACCTCCCCGAGAAGTGCGAGGAGCCTCGAAAACAGGACGAGGGTAAAACTTAGACTCATGCATACCTAAAGATGGGTAGTGCATGTTCTGGAACCTCATCGCCTGAGAGCGTCGCTCATCCTTGATGCGACGAAAATAGAACCCAACCAGATGACCCGCCCTCTGACAGTAGGAACAATGAAAACTCTCCTAGGGGCACTCTCATGGGTCATAGGAGCAACCCTCACAGGCTCCTTGGGCTTCTGCTGTGTGGTTTTCTTGGGAGGAATTTTCTTTGCGGGAGGAGTGGTTTTCTTCGGAGTTCGGGTAGGCTTTTTGACTGATGGAGTGTCTAACAGAGCTCTCTCTTTATCTAGGGTAGTGGGTGAGGTAAAAATAGTTTTGTTCTCACTGTCTGAGGGAATCCTCTCAAACCCAAACCTAGAGTGTTGGCGTAAAAGATTACGCTAACAGGTTTCTGAAGAATAGAAACTAACAAACGAAGTGTTTGCGAAGCAAACTGTTCTAAGCCTTCGAAAGGATAATAACTTAGAATAGTTCGAAAGTGTGTATTGAATAACTTGTATTCGGTCCGTATTACAGGGTAAAATGGGGGGTATTTATAGGCCCAAACATTAAGGAAAAGACCTTTTTACCCCTCTATTACAACCGACATAGTGGAAACTATTCAGTACCCTTAATAGGCCTAAAATGGTAAAAGACTAATCTAATGAGAAAGAAGATAAGTCTTCCATCTTAGCTGGCAGAAAAGATCTTAGAAGAATCCATGTTCGATGATATACTCCGAACTAGGGTCTGTCTTCATACTTCGAACATGACTCAACGCATCTCCGAAGATGCAGTCTTGAAACCTTTGAATCAATTGGCTGTCTTTATCCTACTATTGTAATAACCCTGAGGATGGAATATTTTCCCCCAATAGTAGCCCCTCGAATACGCTTCTCCGCTAAATATGTAATGTTAGGAGAGCAGTATACGCAAGAAAAATAATCATGCGTAGGGGTTAGCAGAATTAAACCATCTCCGAACTATGTGGAAATGTAAGCTTCGAATCAGTTTCTAGTAAAATTACATTCGAAGTAACTTAGAACTAGCTCAGGAAGCCTGAAAACCTTTTTAGACTTAGAAGAAATAGCCGTTGGCTTCTTTCTTCTAACGGAAGTTACGCATGGCGTTAATTTCAGAATGAAGTAACGGGCAAGAATGCAAAACGACATGGTTAAACGGTAATAAATGTAAAGTCTGGGCTATAAATAGAAGGCCTAGACTTTTCCAGAATACCTTTTCACCGCTTTCATGCAAACAAAAAATCCTTTGAGCCCTAGCCTCCATTCTCCTTCCAAAGCAATCCGTTAGTTTCAATGGTGAAAACCAAAGGTTCCGGACCTTCAGCCTTGGCCCGACAGCAGGCCGCTGCTACGGCGGCGGTGGCGGCGTTGGCAACAGTAGCTCCAACACCCGCAGCGACAACCATGGCGGCGAGAGGAGGGAATCCCCCAAATCTTGGCGATCAAGGCTTCTTCCCGGCATCGGCGAAGTATGTGGACCAGTCTTATCAACTGGGACCATCAACCTGCAGTAGAGAATCGCTTGCTGCGGTAGTAGAAGGCAGAATTAGTTTGGGGGTGATGATTCGCAAACCTGGGAAAGAGATCATTCCTTCGCCAAGGCCCGGAGAGGTGGTTGTCTTCGAAGCCTTCTTCGAAGCTGGATTGGGCCTTCCTGCGATAGACTTCTTGGCCGAGGTACTAGATCTATTCCATGTCACTCTCCCCCAGCTTTCTCCGAATGCAGTAGCTCGACTCGCCATCTTCGAATGGGCGTTGCGAGCTGGAGGTTGCGAAGGGAGGGCAGAAATCTTCGCTGCACTACACAGAGCTTCATGCTAGCCGAAGACCTTCGTAGGCCCCGGAGGTGAAAAAACGGTAGTGGCCTTCGGAAGTATTAACTTCAGGCTTCGGGACGAGTACGCCCTTCGATTTCCTGCTAAAGCCATCAATGCAAGGTGGTACACCGACTGGATCTTAAAATGGTTTTATGCCGAAGTTGGAGCAAGCAGTCGCCTAGCCGGACCCCTTCAAGATATCAACTTCCGAAAGGAAGCTCTTGTGCATCCGGATCCGGGCCAGCTCGAAGCTCGCCTCAGCCTGTTGCAAAAAATTAGTTGCCACCTGAGTATGCGGGACTTAGCCGAAGAATTCCTCGAGCTTCAAATCCCTCCTTCGATGGCCAACTGGCCTATCATCTTCGAAGAGGATTCGGAAGGCGGTCTCCGAAAAATTTCTTCAACTTCGAGCCCTGCAGGTAACTCCGAAAACAACATGTATTATGTATATTCATTTGAAGGAATAAATAACTTAACTTGTTTTTCAGCTTCTTCAGCCCCTATGACTTCGGAGCATATTGTGAGAGCTTCGGAGAAGATTCTAGGCGCCCCAACTCCAACCGAAAAAGAATGGAGAATTAAACTGGTTGGTAGTTGGGAGCGATTCAACCGAGTATGGGGGCTGCTCTAATTGAATCCGCCCCTTTTGGTGGATTGGGTGCCTTCGGAGAAAGGGCCCAAGAAGAGGAAAGCTGAAGCCGGAGCTTCGAGCTCTGCCAAGACTCCGATCAAGAAAGTGGCTCGGAAGCCTAAGAAGCCTGCACCTTCAAGCTTGAAAGTTTCAGTCTCCGATTCTCAAGAAGACGAAGGTAGATTAATGGAGAGGTTGATTGATGAAGATGAAGCTCAAACAGATACTCATATCGAAGATGATGCAAGCGTGCCGGAGTCTCAAGTTAACCTCGAACAAGTGAGGACTCCGGCGGCTCAAGAGGATTTACCTCAAGGGGGAGACCAAGACAAAGCCCCTATGACTGAAAGCGGAGTCGAAGTTACTACGACTTCGATTCTGGATGAAGCAACGACTGTTCAAGGAGATGCTCTGGCAGTCGAAGTTTTGACGCTTGATTCGGACGAAGAAGATCTCGCCTTCGATCCTCCAAGCAGTCCAATGCTCGTTCGCCGCCAGAATGTCGAAGGTAAACTTCACATAATTCTTTTGTTCTTTTCTGTAAAATTATATAATGTATAATACCTTTGCTTTTGCAGAGCCCTCTTCTGTGGAAGAATTTCATCTCGAAGATCCAACTCAAGGGCCTTCGACGACTTCGGAGCCAATCCTGGAAGCCACTCAGATGGGACCAGGGAAAGGCAAAGGGAAGATGGACTCCCTTCCTGCTCTAGGATCAACTCCGTCTGAATCAACAGACGAAAGCCAATCCACTGAGGGGGGTCCATCTACTGAGGCTCCGAAGACCACAGCACAACGCTCCGAACCTTCGCCAAGCGAGGATGACCAGCAAGCCTCGAAAATGCTCCCCCTTTTAACTCCTTTCTTGGAGCAAAGGGCTGCACTTCGGACTCTGCTCAAGCCTTTGGGTCGAGCTAGTCGCGTAGTCGGGGAGACGGAGTTGGTGGCTATCCTGAGCGAGGCGGAGAGTTCGGAGCTTAACGTTGCCATGGAACGTGCAGCCTACCAGGTACGGAATACCTGCGAAACAACATCAAATTTATATACAAATAATTTCTTACCTTTGTTTTTTCTTTTCTCAGCAAGCAGTCTTGGCCCGAGCTGCAACTATATCAAGTGAATGTGAAATCGCTCGCCTTCGAGAGGAAAACGAGACTCTTCAGCGAAACTTTACTTTCTCCGAAGCCAAAGTGGTTCAAATGGATAATATGGTTTCAACAGAGCGCAGGGCCAGACAAGGCTTGGAGGCTGCAAACAAGGACCGAGCAGAAATTGAAAGGATGCGGTCGGAGCATGCTAGTGCAGGGACCGAGCTTGTTAGGCTCCGAGAGGAAGCTAGCCAGCTGCTAAATCAAAAGAATTCTTTGGCTACAGAGGCTGCTAGACTCTCTGGAGTACTAGAAGAAGTAACTTCGGCAAAGGATGCACTGATTGAAGACAAGCTAAAGTCTGAGAAGGTAGCTGCGGAGTTCATGGACCAAATGCTAGGCGTTTTGGAGTACTTCAGTACTACTGGAACGCTTCCTTCGGATGACAACGTCTCTCTTCTGCGCCGGTTGAAAAGGATTCAAGGGGTAGCGAAGCAAATGAAGACAGCGGGCATTCGTTACGGAGAACTCTCCGGACAAGTGGCTGCCGTTGGACTACTTCGTTACTACGAAGATCTTGGTCGATCGATAACTCCGAGCACAGGAGAGGGCCCAATTACCTTCGACGACGATCAGCTTCTCACTCCTTCCGAAGGTGTGGCCACTGCCTGGCAAACCTTCCAAGCTTCATGGAGAGCCGAAGGTCGCACTGCGATCAAGGCCTAGATTGATGAAGGACAGCGCAAGAAGCAAGCTCGGAACCAAGCTTCGAGCAGCCAGCCTCCTCCGAACCCGCAGGTTTAGAATTACCTTAGGATTTTTGACTATGTAAAGCCTTATGCTAATGTACATTTATCAATGAAAATTTGTTTATCATGTTTTTAGGCTTTGCCTCATATGGAAGATGTCGAAGTGTTAGACATTAACGACGAACTTCGCTCATTATGGGCCACCTTCGAAATCTTAAAACTTCATAAATGCCCTCGATTTCTAGTTCCTCGAGATGATTCCGGAGCAATTGCTTCCGAAGTAATCAAAGATATATTATCTTATATTAAAGAGGAAGAAAAAGAGGTTAACTTGGAAACTTCATCTTCCGAAGACGTTATATGGTCTGAAAACGGAGACGAAGCTCGAACTGAAAAGCCTGAAGAACTTGGAAGCTGGGAAAGGAGCCCCGAACGGCTTCGAACTTGGGCCGAGCTTCAGCAAGAACAGAAAGACTTTAGAGCTTCGAAGGGAGGTCGGAGAGTTAAACGCAAAGTTGTTAGAACTCCCGGTAGTGGAACTAGTCGTTCCAACCCTAGCTCTAGAGATCGAAGAGGTCTTCGATTCCTTCATGGTATAGATACCAATTTTTCATGATGTAATTGTAATCATATTCATTCGAATAATAAATATCGATTTAAAATTGTCTCCTTATTTATTAGCCCCTCTTTGGGTGTAAGCAACTTCGAACTGTATTCAAAGATGGTTAGACACAAAGAAAATTTAGGAGTACAATTTTTTGGGGGTTCGAAGCCCCTCTGCAACTTAAAGATCTTTTAAAATCTTATAAAATGTCTTCGACTATTTGTAGTTCGAAGAATGGCAACTTAGTACCTTTTGTTTTTTGAAAGAAATCACTTGAGATAACTTTCTGGACACTTTGGTGTCTTAAACAGTTAGTCACTTTGGACTTTCTTAACAGACATTCGAACTCATGGCTCAAACTCTGTTTTGTTTTGGCCACCTTCGGCTCTTTTTGCGAATTCTGTCAAACCAATGGTTCGGAATTCACAGTGGTCTCTTTGGACTCTTTTTACGGATGCCTACAAGCCAGTGGCTTGGACTCCGCATGATTTTGTCGCCTTCGACTCTTTTTACGGATACCTACAAGCCAATGGCTTGGGCTCCGCATATTTTGGTCATCTTCGACTCTTTTTACGGATGTCTTCCAGCCAATGGCTTGGACTCCGTATGATGTGGTTTTGGGCTCTTTTACGGATGTCTTCAAGACGGTGGCTTGGACTCCGGATTATGTCAGCCCCCACGTCGGAAAATATGATTCAGCTTCATGACACTTCCCTCTCGGTCAACCACGCGGTTCCAGTGCGTCCACTCGGAAGCTGGAAGTTTATGAGGGGAAGGCACTATCTGGACCATATGCTTTATTAATTCAAAGATGATTACAAATGATTTACAAGGAGCCCCTATGCGAAGTATCGCTTTAGGTGCTCCGCATGCCAAGTATGTGCTAACTCTTCACCTTCTAAATTAGCTAGTTTAAAAGAGTTAG
Organism: Zizania palustris; assembly: GCA_019279435.1. Classification (NCBI taxonomy): domain Eukaryota; kingdom Viridiplantae; phylum Streptophyta; class Magnoliopsida; order Poales; family Poaceae; genus Zizania; species Zizania palustris. The sequence goes on from JAAALK010000084.1 coordinate 13,015,334, forward strand.
GACGTCCTGAACGAACAATTAGGTATGGACCTTCCCATTTATTTCCTAATTTGCCTTGCGCTATGACGCTTCGTAAAACGAGATGACCCAATCTAAGCTCATTGATCTTAACCTTCGGGTCAAACCAAGCCTTCGTCTGCTGATGATATTTTGATAAATTAGCCACAGCTCGAAGTCTTGTTTCCTCTATTAAATCTAACGAAGCTTGTCTTTCCCCTTCCATCTCCGGTTCGTTACTGCGAAGTGATCCTCCTTTAAGCTCTGTTGGAGTCATAGCTTCATCTCCGAATAGCAATCTGAATGGAGTGAAACCTGTAGACCTTGTTTGCGTAGTTCGAATGAACCACAAAATCTTTGGGAGTTCTTCGGTCCACAGTCCTTTTGCCAATCCTACTATTCTTCGATTTAGCCCTGATAGAATATTTCCATTGGCTCTTTCTACAGCTCCATTAGATTGAGGATGCCTCACTGCAGCAAAACATAACTGGATGCCTAGATCTTCGCAGAACTTTCTGAAAGGCTCTGCATCGAACTGTGTTCCATTATCAACTGTGAGTTGTCTAGGCACTCCGAACCAGCAAATGATACTTTTCCAAAAGAATTTCTGTACATTGTTCGAAGTGATAGCTGTTAAGGGTTCTGCTTCTACCCACTTAGAAAAATATTCGATAGCTACCACTGCGGACTTTAAATTTCCCTTAGCTACTGGAAAGGGGCCAATTAAATCCATACCCCATCTGGCCATGGGCCATACCAGAGCAATAAAGAGCTGTTGGTGGGCGATGACTCCGTCGACCCATCCACTGACAGCCTTGGCATGTGCGAACCAAGCTCTCTGCATCAGCTATTATTGTAGGCCAATAAAGCCCCTGGCGAAGTGTTTTTCCTGCCAAAGCTCGAGGGGCTAAATGGCTACCGCAAAGTCCTTCATGGATTTCTCGAAGTATTTCTTGACCTTCGGCTTGAGATATACATCTAAGTAGAGGGGAACATACTCCGGCCTTGTATAAAATACCGTTGATTATTTGATAATTTCTGGCTCTTAGTTTCAATCTTGAAAAATGTGGCTCTTTAGGAAAATTTCTCCCTCCTTGTAAAAATTCCATGATTGAATTTCTCCAATCTGTACTTGGAATGCAAAGTATCTCTGTAGAGGGAATTTGTGGTACCGAAGGTGTATTGAGCTCCTCATAAAAAGCCTCTTCTGGTACATCCATAGCTCTGGCAGCAGCTTTTGCTAAAATGTCCGCTTGTATGTTTTCTGTTCTTGGTATACTCCGAATGGAAATACCCTTGAATTGTGCTTCAATCTTGCGGATTTCTTCTAAGTACTTTGCAAGCTGCGGATGCCAAACTTGAAAACTTTTATCTACGTGCCCCGCTACTATTTGAGAATCTGTTTTATAACAACTTTTGTAGCCCATAGAGCACGTGCTTTTCGGAGTCCCAATAAAATCCCTTCATACTCCGCTATATTATTGGTAGACTTAAAGTTTAGTCTTGCGGAGTACATTGCTCTTTGCCCTGAAGGCGAAATTAAAACTGCTCCAACACCTGCTCCGGATGCTTGGAAAGCCCCATCAGAATAAACAGTCCAGATTCCTTCGCTTGATTTCTCCGAAGTCCATGTTGCGGGTGGAGTCCATTCTGCTACGAAGTCTGCCAAGACTTGCGATTTGATTGCTGTCCTTGCCAGAAAGGATATGCCGAAGGGTGCTAGCTCAACTGCCCACTTTCCAATTCTTCCAGTGGAATCTTTACTTCGGAGCATATCTCCCAAAGGATACGAAGTTGGTACAATGACATTATGAGCCAAAAAATAATGCCTTAGCTTTCTCGAAGCCATTATCAGAGCATAAACGAACTTCTCAAGCTCGGAATACCTTGTTTTTGCTCCTGATAATGCTTCGGACACAAAATAAACTGGATTTTGTACCAACTTCCCACTGCAATCCAATTCTCTAACAAGGACTGCGCTGACAGCAGAGCCTGTAGCTGCAAGGTATAGAAGTAGGGTTTCGTCCGCAGTAGGCACCGTGAGTGTAGCAAGATTGCTGAGATACTCTTTAATATCTTCGAAGCTTTTCTGACACTCCGGTGTCCATGCAAAATCTTCGGACCCTTTCAATGCTTTAAATATGGGCAAACTTCTCTCCGCAGACCTTGCCAAAAACCTGCTAAGTGCTGCTAGACGACCAGTCAGCTTTTGCACTTGCTTCAAATTTTCCGGAGGAGCCATCTTCTGTAGCGCAGTTATTTGAGTAGGGCTAGCTTCAATCCCTCTGCTTGAAACTAAATACCTTAACAATTTCCCAGCCTTAGCTCCGAAAATACATTTCTCGGGGTTAAGACGGATCCCACATGCCCGAAGGCTATTAAAAGTTTCTGCTAAGTCTAGGCTATGTTGGTGCTGTAAAGCACTCTTTATTACAATATCATCCATGTAGGCCTCCACATTACGACCTATTTGATGACCTAGAGCCTTAGCAACTAACCTCGAAAAAGTAGCCCCGACATTTCTCAAGCCAAAGGGCATTCTTACATAGCAAAAGACTCCCGAGGGAGTTACGAAGCTTGTCTTGATCTCATCTTCGCGTTTCAACCATATTTGATGATAACCGGAATACGCGTCAAGGAATCTCAATAACTCCGAACCTGCAGTGGAGTCGACCAGTTGATCAATTTTGGGCATGGGGTAGGGGTCACGAGGGCATGCTTTATTCAAAGATGTGAAATCAATGCACATGCACCACTTCCCAGAGGATTTCTTCCTGACGAAGACTGGATTGGCTAACCATTCTGTGTGAGCCACTTCTCTGATAATCCCAGCCTTCAACAACTTTTCAACTTCGTCTTTGGCAAGAGCAGCTCTTTCTGCAGACATTTTTCGGAGTTCTTGCCGAACAGGCCGGGCCTTCGGGTTTACAAGTAAACTATGCTCGATAATATCCCGACTGACTCCGGTGATATCTTCGTCAGACCAAGCGAAGACATCTAAGTTTTCCTCAACTACTTTTTCCAAGGAGATGGCAACTTCTGGAGATAGATCTTTACCAAATTGAAATGCATATTCTTTACCATCTTTAACAATAATCTTCGTTGCTATCTCTCCTTCAGGACTTGATCTTGGGAAGGATTTCTTCGAAGATTCGGAAGGGTTTGAAAAATTTTCTTGATTATCTTGCACATTATTTACTTGTCTTGGATCAAGAGGAGGGCCGTGACCATACTCCGCTCTTCGGGCGATAGCTTGATCTCCGAAGATAGTGAGTACACCTACTTGAGTGGGCATCTTCATGCACAAGTAATTGTGGTGCGCCACAGCTCCGAACTGATTTAACATGCCTCTTCCGAAGATGACGTTGTAAGCATATGGAGCATCTACAACGTCGAAGACCACTTCCTCTGTCCTGGCTAGCAATCCTTCTCCAAAGGTGACTTCCAGGCCAATTTGGCCAAGTGCATCAAGCGGAGGTCCTGCGAAGCCTTGCAAGGGACGGGCTGCTGGAAGAAGGTGCTTTCTAGAGATGCACAATTGATCGAAGGCTTGAACAAAAATAATGTCTGCCGAATTACCTCCGTCAATTAACACTCTTCGAACCTCAGTTCCCGCAATGTCAGCAGTAATAACAAGTGGGTCTGCATGTGGAAATTTAATGCCAGCTGGATCCTCTGCAGAAAAAGATATTGGCACATGGGACCACTCAGGCATAGCAGCTGCAGATGACGAAGTTCCAATATGCCCCACTTCTCTGACATACTCTCTTCTCTGTCTTTTAGACATGCTTCCGAGAGTACCTCCTCCGGAGATGGAGAGAACTATTCTTTTTCCCCGGTCTTGCCCTTCTTCTTGTTTCGGAGGTGGCATAACATTGGCCACCGGAGGGCGTCTTGCAGCTTCAGAGTTTTCTATCCACGCCACAGCCTGGACAGGCTTTGGGCGCACTTCAGCTGGAACTCGGTCGGTCCGAACCTCGACCCAAAGTTCTTTCTAGATATTCTCCTCTCAGAGCAAGTATAGCCTTGCAAGTATCAGTTTCATGGCTTCGGTTTTCACCATGAATACAGCAGAAAAGGGTCTGGCCCTTGCCAGCCGATTTCCCTGGCGTCCTCCAGCCGCTAGACTTGTTTCCCGAAGGTTGTGGATCTCTTTGAATGAACTTTTGCGGGGGTGCAATGTTCAGAACTTCCAAACGAGGATGCTTTTGCCCCCTTCTCCTATCATGCTGAACTTCGAAGACTTGTTCTTGTGGCTGTGCTGAAGTTTTTACTTCCACCTTGACTTCCTGCAGTATGGACGGAGTAGCTGCAGTTCTTCGAAGCCAACCTTCTTCCGACCTTGCATACTCTTCAAACTAGGCCATCAATTGAGAAACCGAAGATATGCTTTTTCGATGGAGTTTATCAAGTAGCCCTGGATGAGTGACTCCCTCTCGAGCTACATCCACTACCGAAGATGTAGACAACCCTCTTATTTGCGACTTCGTATGAGCGAAGCGCTTGAAGTATTGTCTCAACGTCTCTCCAGGGAGATGCTTCACCTGGAAAAGACTTCCCGTCGACATTGGAGGTACGAAGGTACCTTGGAAATTGCTTATGAACTTCTTCTTTAGCTGCCCCCATGTACTGATTGATCCTGGTTTTAAAGACCAGAACCATCGCAATGCAACTCCTTGAAGAGCTAAGGGGAAGCATTTCGCCATGGTATCTCGAACTCCTCCACTAGCTTCAATTGCTAGGGCATAAGAACGGACAAACTCCCCAGGATCTTCATCTCCGGCATACTTGCAAAGCTTTGAAGTCTTAAACTTCGGATCGAAGCGAACTTTTTGTAGCTCAGGATGCAGCGGAGATTCATCATCGAAGGAGGCGTTCTCCGGGGCTTCTGGATAGATGGGTTCGTCGTCTTCAGGCACTTCGGGAATAACCGGGTTGGCTTGAGAGTGAAGCCTATTTGCAGCTTCTTGTCGCCATCTCCCTACTTCGGCTTGGAGACTGGCCATATTCACAGCCATATCACCAAGTCTATCTTCATCTCCTCCGGAAGGACCTTCCGGGTCTCGAGAGTTGTGATGATCGGTTTGAAGTGGAAATTGAGGTGGAGGGGGAACTCTGTTGGGCCGAAGTATGGATGGAGTTGGCGGAGGATCTTCGTGTACTCGGGGAAGGGATGTTCCTTCTGGGGTTTGAGGTGGAGGAAACGACGAAGGTCCTCCGACCTCAACTGTGTCTGAAAATAATAGTCCGGAGGTCCGAGGAGACCTTCGAACAGGGTTACCAGAGGCGCTCCGCTTCGGAGGCATGGTGCAAAGAGTTGGTAGAGAACGAAGTTTTTCGGACTAGGTTCTCCACGAACGGCGCCAACTGTTGGCGTAAAATATTACGCTACTAGGTTTCTGAAGAATAGAAACTAACAAACGAAGTGTTTGCGATGCAAACTGTTCTAAGCCTCCGAAAGGATAATAACTTAGAATAGTTCAAAAGTGTGTATTGAATAACTTGTATTCGGTCCGTATTACAGGGTAAAATGGGGGGTATTTATAGGCCCAAACATTAAGGAAAAGACCTTTTTACCCCTCTATTACAACCGACATAGTGGAAACTATTCAGTACCCTTAATAGGCCTAAAATGGTAAAAGACTAATCTAATGAGAAAGAAGATAAGTCTTCCATCTTAGCTAGCAGAAAAGATCTTAGAAGAGTCCATGTTCGAAGATATACTCCGAACTAGAGTCTGTCTTCATACTTCGAACTTGACTCAACGCATCTCCGAAGATGCAGTCTGGAAACCTTTGAATCAATTGGTTGTCTTTATCCTGCTATTGTAATAACCCTGAGGATGGAATATTTTCCCCCAACATAGAGCTAACCCTGCTCTATTAGCACACATCTTGGTCTTGGAAAAGAGCAAGTTTATCCTATCCTTTCCCTCAGTGCATTTGTTAACCACAGAAAGAAGGTACTCATTCTCAGTCATAAGGTTTTTAGCTCGCTCTCTAACAGTGCCTAGCTGGTCCTTAAGGGTTATGCAAGTGTCACACACAGGTTGCATATCCTTAGAACTACCGACCCTCTCCAATCTAGCCTCTAAATCCTAAACATGCTTATCACGTAAATTAATGCTCTCACGTAATAAGGGGTAGTTCATGCATTCAATTATATCATGAGGACTAGAATCCACCATCAAAAACTGCTTCTATGTAGTCTCAAGCTCAAAAAGAGTTTGAGCATGCACAGAACGCAACCAAACAAGCTCACCCATGACAACAGTGTAAGATTCACATTCAGCATCATTAACCCTAGACTTAAGCATGGCATAATCAGTAGACACAGATTCTAGCCTGAGGAACCTCCAGGATGACAGGGCTAGCCTGAGGGCGAAGCCTGTCGGCAGCTTCCTATCTCCATCTTTCTACTTTGGTCTGAAGACGAGCCATCTGAGTTGCCACGTCATCAGGTCGGTCTTTATTTCCTTCGGAGGGGACCTCCGGGTCTTGATAATTGAAGAAGTCAGTTCGGAGCACAGACGGAGCCATAGGAGAGGCTCCGTCAGTTCGGAGCATAGACGAAGTCTCAAGAGGGGCTCCGTATGCTCGAGGAAGAGTGTTCATTTCGAGAGTTTAAGGTAGGGCCACCACGGAGGGTCCTCCGACCTTGGTGGTGTTTGAAGATCTCAACCCAGAGGTCCGAGAAGACCTTCGAAGGGGACTAGTGCCTAGGCACTGCTTAGGAGGCTTGGATTTAGGAAAGGATTGGTAGAGAACAAAGTTTTTGTACTAGGTTCCCCACGGATGATGCCAACTGTTGGCGTAAAAGATTACGCTAACAGATTTAAAGAACTAAAGTGTTTAACAAATGAAGTGTCTGTTTAAGAAAACTATTCCAAGCCTCCGAGATGGATAATAGCTTGAGATAGTTTGAAGTGTGTATGGAATACCTGAGTATTCGATACCCTTTACAGAGTGAAGATGGGTATTTATAGACCGAATACATAGGGAAAAGACTTCTTTACCCTCTAATTACAACCGACTAAGAAGATAATGTTTAATATTCTTCGTAGGGTTAAAAGAGTAAAATGCTAGTCCAATCAGTGACAAGATAGATCTTCCATCCTTGCTGGCAGTACCCCTTTGGGTGAAGAGGCTTTGGGAGGCTCCTTCACGCCGAAGGCTCGATGGAGGCCTCTGCTGTAGAGGGCTCCGAATACTGTGAAGTCTTGATGCTTTATCCATCTTCGGAGATAAAGCTTCGGATATTGTCTCTTCTGCTTGTACTAATATGGAAGTTTCTTTGACTTCTGAAGGATAAAATATTTTCCTCCAACAACATATTATTAAGATTATCATGACTAGCTACTGCCTTGGTTAGGTCCAATCTAGTTATTGTGATGATTTTCATGATAAATACAGGTTACTTGGTATGTTTTATTTATTTATGTCGATGTACCAGCAAATAGTTTATCTTCAATTCAGCACCATATCATACCCACCATCGGAAAGTGCTCATTGGCCCCACATGCATAAATTATCTATCTCATCGACCAATGGCATGCTCGCCTGATTGGTTTAGCCATGGCCATCGACCCTATGGACGATCGACATGATATTCCACGATTTCACTATCTCTGCTATAGTCATCGGCTCGCCAGCTGATCGACTATGATACTGATGTTATCCTTTCTATTTCCTTATCAGTTGCAGGGTCAAACTGATTAGCATGTCTTGAACCCTTTTTCTAAGAATGTAGGACCTACACTAGAGTTAAGCAGATCTCCGAGGCCACGTGTGTGTCTAAGTGTGACCCAAAAATGCACCAACGCGCTTTTTGGCATGCCCGGTGGGACAATCTCTAGCAACTCAGTCATGGCGAGTGAGATCAACAACGACAACATCATCACAATCACTCTCGACACACTGACCGAAGATCAGAGGGTGGAGGTTCAGAAGTACGTGGATGACTTCCAGAAGTTGTGTCTATAGTCGTACAACACAACTTGGTTAGGTATCGTTCAGAAGGAGCAATTGCCGAGGACAACATTGGCTATAGCGGACAGCCAGCCGACGGAAAGCCCTCTGGCCAGTTTCCAGGAGATCATCAACCAGGCGGTCCACCACACACTGGTCAACCAATCCGAGACACTATTCAACACCCTTCACGGGCTAATTAAGAAAACTATAGATAGTACCATACCCCGCGAACCACCACAAGGCCTGACGTACCTCCTCGACAACCAAACAAGACTACTGCAACATACTCGGCGGCACCTCAACCGTAAGGGCCGATGAGGCTAGAACAATTGGGCACCTCACCCGGTCATGAAGACAATAAGACGTATTATCCGGTGTCCCCCGCACAAGGTCCGCTACAGAGAACACCATATGGCATCGAAAGGAATGCACCGGTGCCATTTCCAGTGTTTGACCCAAGACTGTCAAGACGAGGGGTGCCACAAGTAACGTACGACACTGCAAGAAACACACTATCAGACCTCATGCCGCCAAGGGGGGCACTCGATGGCATACCGCCTAGGTATCATTGGACGACATACTATAGGGCGCAACCCTAAGGTGATGAGGGACAATATAGATATAACACTACCCGGTAAGATCAATATCAGTAGGCCCCAATGCCTGACTAGTACCCAATGCTAGGGCAACAGGAAGATGACTAGGTGAATCGGATCATAGAAGTTATTAGAGATCAATTTGGGTTGAAGCCCAAGGAATAGACGTACATGTATCGGTGGCCATACCCGGAATGGTTCGATCGAGTACCACTGTTGGGCCGATACAAGGTACCCGACTTCATCAAGTTTTTAGGACAAGACTCGGTTTCCATGATCGAGCATATCAACCATTTCCTCGCCAAGTATGGAGAGGCATCGGCCGACAAAGCACCGAGGGTCCGATTCTTCCAACCGTCTCTATCAGGATCAGCCTTCGCATGGTTCTCTTCATTGCCGGCAGACTCCATTAGAGGATGGGCAGATTTGGAAAAGAAGTTTCACAAGTATTTATTCACCGGCATCCAGGAGATGAAGCTTACCGACTTGACGATCGTCAAGCAAAGAATGGATGAGTCGGTACAAGATTATGTCTAGAGGTTCCAAGATGTACGGAGCAGATGCTACAGTTTAAGACTCAGCGATAGTCAGTTGGCAGAGTTGACATTTCTAGGACTCTTGAACCCAATTAAGGAGATATTTTCATCACACGAGTTCGAGAGCCTCTTGGAACTGCTGCAAAGGGTATCAGAACATGAGAGATGATTCTAAGAGGCCAGGAAGGACAAGTATCAGAAGAAAGTATCATATGCCCGGGTACACTGCTCGGACCCTGGCGAGAGTAGAAATTTACATGTAGAGGTCAATATGGACGAGTGGTCCAAGAACAAGAAACATGTTGCATGCCCGTGGGTGAAGCCGACCAAAAAAGAGGAGAACTAAGATTTCGACATCAATAAGGCCAACAAGATATTGACATGTTCCTTAAAGAGAAGCAAATTCACCTGTCACCTGGCCACAAGTGGCACAATTCCCCATCACATCATACAAATGAGTGAAAGTATGCAAGCAATAGATCCAATCGACTGTGGAGCAGGGTTGAATCAAGTTTGACAATTTAAAGAAGCCAATGAACATCGACAGTCACCCGTTCACAGTCAACATGGTGCATGCGCATTACGTTGGTGATTGGCGTACGAGGGAAGGTAGATGGACCGACAGTAACATCACCTCATCAGGCCTCATAAGGAAGTACCAGAGGAAGTCAGAAGAGAGGGAAAACAATGAAGACGGTCATGGCTACTCGCGTTTCAACCCCAATTGGAATTATGAATTATTCAGGCTTTGTTGGAACGAGGGGCTGCATCTACCATCCATGGATAACTTCACGGGATGCGGTACCAAAGTTAGGATGCAAGATGATCATCGGCCAAGCAACGTCAAGATAAGGCCGCACGATCAGTATGCTCTGCACCAATGGTTGTCACCCCCAAGGGTACCCGCGCTAGAAAGTCTCGGTCCCATCAATCCCAAAGGATTCGACCAGATAGCCAATGACGACAAAGACATACTATAGAAGCCTTAGTGGTGTCCCCCCGGGATGTTCACGAGGAGTGATGAGGACATACCTACCAATGATACAACCATACATGAATACCAAGATCCAATTATTCGAGTTCAAGCACGACGATTAAATCTCCAGGTCAACTTGTTTCTAAATATCTTAGTATATTATCTTGGAAATAAATTACTACCTAATATTATTATTGTTTGGAACCATGGACATGATGAAAATCGCTTGGAGATAAACAAAGAGTTGGAGAAGAACGAGGAAGGACGTCCAAGCAAATTTGAGAGTCCAATCCAACTACAATTCGTGTCCAACTCGGATTCCAGGAACAATGTGCACTAAAATCATCGCCCCGGCTACATACGGACTCCGTTTTTAACGTTCCACCCAGGCACGGAAAGATAACTTCAGAAACTTTCCAATGCCACTGATTTCATCTCAAAATTCCTTCTAGATCAATGGGAATCATCAAAACAAGATAGAGTCCAAAAGCTGTCAGCATGCTGTTTTCTGCGTTATTGGGCCTTTGGGCTGTGTATCCAGTTGAGCCCATTAGAGGTGCGTCAAAAATTACTATATAAGGTGTTTCTAAAGACATCTAGGGTTTTTGGGTTTAGTTTATACGTTGCTTTGATAGCCACCGCTTCACCGGATTTGTAAGTGAACCCCAACTCGCAGATTCCAATAGAATTTCAATTCGATTGTGTTTTCTGCGTTCTTGCTTATGTTCTTTGATTCGCAGGCAAGGATTAGCCTTCTTGGCGAGGTCAATTAGGCTGTTCTTGGTTGATAACCAATGGAGGAGTGGTGTAGCGATTGCAAGGGCCGATCTCGTGGATCGGAAGCCAGATCATCGACGTATAGTTCTCCACAAATCATTGTTTATCCCCCACCTGACGGAACATCGGGCACCCCCCTCCGTCAAGTGGTATCAGAGCTTGGTTTACCGTCAGGTTCGTGTATCTTAGATTAGATTGACTTCATATTCATCTCATAGTCCACGAAAAAGCCAACAAAAAAATTTTAGTCGTAGGTTTTCCCCAATTCAAGACCATCCCTAGCCTTTGCACATTTTGGTTTCAGAGTTCGTAGTATTGAGTTTGTGTCCTTGGTCAAGTTTGGTTGCTGGTTAGTATTATGATCCCTTTTTCTAAATCCCTTATACTAGCCACCACCCATAAATCCCCTCTGATTTGCAATTCGCGTCCGAAGTAAACATCAAAACCCTAATTCAGACTACCTTTGATAAAACAATCATATCATTTGCATACGGACTCTGAATAAGGCAAATACATATTTTTTAAAATCTACATAAAAAGTTAGATATAATTTTTCCTAGAAAGCTAGGTTCGGCAATGTTAGTTTTCAAAATTTGGCCGAAAATATCGAGTTTTCTATCCCCGAAGTTTCTTGCACAGATTTTTTGCTCATCTTTATTTACCTACATAGCACTTGTTTGCAGCAAAATTGTATCACATCTTCTTGGTTTGTATTCTTTCTGCTCCTAATCCGAAAAAAGAAGTGTAAAAAAAGAGATCAAAAGAAAGAGTTCAAAAAAAAGAGTTAAAAATATCGAAAAAAAGAGAAAAATATAAAAAAATGGGAGCACTTAGGGACACATTTGGAAGATATTAGTGTTGTGTGGTGCTATTTTTGGTACTGTTTTGTACTGATTTCATCAATACATAAGTCATCCATTGAGCCTCAACCACTCTCTCATATAAGCCTTGTTGTCATAGGGATCACATTCAGACCAGCAATTAGTACGAGTACTCTGGACACTTATTTAATATTACTATCTATTTCTGAATCGTGTTCTACCATGTAGAATACTCTTGTTTAACCGCCTAAACTCCACATATATACTTCTGATCGGTGCATTTTGATTTTTTGCAATCGTATACCACTCTCTTTGGAAGTCACCAACTAGTTAAGAATTGTGCCACGACCAAGATTGTGCCATCCACTGCCATGTGATGGTAAGAACCTTGTAAGATTATGGTAAGACGGTTGAGTGTGAGCAAGAGCACCTTCCACTACCTAATAGTTGATAGGGCTAATATTTTTCCTAGTGTTTTTCCTTTTCTACTAACCATGTCAGGTATGGGAGGTACGACAAATCATAATCATGGTAACAATGTTTCTTCTACCAAAAGTAAGTTTACCATCCCATCTTTTTATGGTAAATATGATGTTGAAGAATATCTAGATTGGGAGATGACCGTAGAGCATAAATTTAACTTATATCTAGTTCCTAAACAACATAGAGTTAAATAAGCAACTTGTATGTTTAAAAATCATGCTTTAATTTGGTGGGAAGATATACGTGAACTTCAATTACAACCTGATACATGGGGTCATTTAAAAAGAGTTATGCATAGTAAATTTGTCTCTCCTTCTTATAATCATGAATTGTGTAAGAAACTACAATGCTTAATTCAAGGTAACATGTCTGTGAGAGAGTATTATGCTGAGCTTCGAGAGAGCTTGACCCATTGTGGTGTTGTGGAGCACTTGGAGGACACGATGTGGCACTTCTATGATGGATTGAGGCATGAGATTCAAGATATCGATTATTAGAAAGAATTTAATACTCTTTAGTCATTTGTTCCATCTTGCCATCATTGCAGAGAAAGAATTGCAGGAACGATAATACAAGGCAAGAGACTCCTATCCACCACGAGTGGCGTTCACACTAGCACTAACCAAGTCTTTCTCTTCTTCAAATGTTCATCATGCACCTGCACATGTACCTGCACAAACATCAGCAAGCATATAGCCTTCCATCTCTACACGAGTTGAGGTGTTAGGTAAAAAGTACTTACAGGTACCCGTTGAGGTTGCTTCATCAGCTAAAATAATAGAACACCCTTTGCAACTTGATAATGATGCACTTCACCATGATAGGACTAATAACTATAATGTTGTGCATGAGGATGTGAAATCTACTTTATTACTTTCAACTTCTGATGAAATTGTTAAAGATGATATCGAGAAGACAACTAATGAGAGCAAACAACTTGATATTAGATCTGAAATTTAGCATGAAATCAAATTAAAAGATTCTTCTATCCTTGCACATAAAACTGATCAAACTGAAATTCATAGTCAGGATGTATGCTATGTTGTGATTTGTGAAACCACTTATTATTCTCTTACTAATATAGTTTATACTTTGCCCCCCAGTTATCACTAAGTATTTATCTCATATTGAGCTACATAAGTGTAAATTTGATATGTGTCCCGAGTTTTTATCTTCTGTTGAGTTGCATAACTATAAACGTGTCTTGTCTCCCACGTCTTGGGATAGTTCCACATTTAATGTTGTAGAATTAAAATCAACCATGGGAGGGAAAGATGAGTATGTGTCGAGGACGACTTTATTTCAAGAGGGGGAGAATGATGAGAACATCACTAGTTTGGATAGAATCATGATTGTGAGGAAATAAGTTAAAGTGCATGCTTCCTTTGTTAGATTTAATTTTTATATATTTGAACCTCAGATGCTACACCATGAGATGCGTTCATTTTCAATTTCACAAATACTTTCTTGAATCAATAGAAGAGATGCATCTGTATGGAACTCTTGTATTATTATGGAAGTTGATTGGGGACCAATAGATGTTGCGTCGAGGATGACTCCAAATCAAGAAGGGGAGGATGATGAGGACTTCTGAGAAACCAAGGGTTGGTTTCGGTGCTTGTGATGAGTGATTGACAGGCCTTTACCCTCGGGTTCGAAGGGGTACCTCCGAAGGGGGTTCGGAGGTTGGAACTCCGAAGGTGTTCGGAGGTGGTTTGGTCGCTGTATCTGTTGCAGTGGAGTGTGACTGTCGGAAGGGTCCGACAGTACACGATGACTGGGTTTGTACCGAAGGCTTCGGTACTTTGGGCGGTACACCAGAGTGTGTGCCAGAGGTTGCTAACCTAGAGAGGTCTCCGGAGTACTGGACACACTTGTCTACTTGTCTGTGTTGCGTAGGGACTTCGGAGGCGATGGACAGGTTCGTAGCAGGAGAACCTAGGTCAAGCAGAAGGCTTGATGCCAGGGGAGCGGGGAGCTCCGTCATGGTGGCTGCGAAGGGGTCGAGGTCGGTCCTCGGGTCGAGGTGCGCTAGGTGAAGGCAGTAAGTGCGGAGCGTGGCTCCGGGTGAAGGTGCTCCGAGACAAAGTCCTCGGAGTCGAGGCACTTTGAAGGTACTCCGGAAGGAGTGACTTCGGAGTTTGGCGGATCAAGTCCTCTGCGGAGGCATGGTGTTCAAAGTGTGCTCCGGAGGGAGACACTCGAAGATTACCCGACGAAGGTCTCAGAAGTCGAGGTGCATCGAAGGCATGGTCCGAGTGAGGCTCGTCGAGGAGTGTGCTCGGGGAGAGACACTGCGACGAAGTGCTCATGGAATGCTTCGTGCGAAGGCCTTGGACGAAGGAGGGACTTCGAAGGGTGGTACTCTAAAGGTGGGGCTTCGGAGTGTGGTTGTCTTGTGGTACTTTGGCCTGCATGGCTTCGGTACACGGACTGACGGAGTTCGAGCTGGGCGAAGCTGCGAAGCCGTGGTGGTCCACTTCGGAGGTGTTGGTGCGAAGGCCCAAGGGCTTTGATGGCTTCGGCTCAAAACCGTAACTGTATCCAAGGCTGACTTCGGTGAAGCGAAGACCATCAGGCTCAAGGCTTCTCACCGAAGCTACCGCACTCCTCGCATGCGAAGGGGGCTTCAGAAAGGTCAAAGGCTGCAAAGTCTGACAGTGTCTGCTCTGCAAAAAGCTGGCGTTGTCCCCTCTGCAAAGCTGACAGAGAAGCCTCCAATAAAGTTGACTACCTTTTGTACCCCTCAGTTCTGTAGAGACAAAACCAATGTAAACCCTAGGGGTAAAGTAGTCAATTCCTTTGGATGAATAGTGGCTATAAATATGGGGGCCTGGTAGGTAACATTTAACACTTTGAGCATTTACTGTTGAGCTCCTGTACCAGCCACCACTTCTCTGTATTCATCCAGAGTTCAATTTTTACTAGTGTTCCTTGTTCAAGCGGCGAAGCCCTGCTTCTGTGTTGTCTTTCTGCTTGAACTTGTTTGCATACCTCACTAGTTTTAGTGCACCGAAGCCTGTCTAGGCGAAGTGTGTTTTGTGCGAAGTGTGCTCTTTAGTGTGCGTTCGCTCTGTGTAACAGGAGGCGAGACCTCGCTGCTTACTAGCAAAGCCCAGATCGAAGCTCGTGTTTTTATCGTGTCTAAGTCCCTAGCGAAGTCTGTTAGTGTGCGTTTGGACCTTCTTGTACGAAGCCCAGCACAAGTTGTTGCTGCCAAGTACTTGGTCAAAGTCCTCATAAGGTTGTCCACTTTTGCGAAGGGTGAAGTGCGAAACCTGCTCGAAGCACTCTGTGTGCGGAGCCTACACTGACTTAGCAGAGTAGATTTTCGAGGGTTGTGAGTGGAGCGAAGTCTTCTTGGCTTCGAACTTTTGCTCCTGCGAAGCCTGTGTTCGGAGTTGTCAAAACACCTCCGAACCAGAACTTCAAAGGTAGTGTTCGAAGCCTGTTCCGCAGAAGAAGACAAAATTAAAACAGAAGGCTAGTTTTTAGTCTGAAATTTTAAAAGCTCCCATTCACCCCCCCTCTGGTCACCATTTCGGTCCAACAATTGGTATCAAAGCAGCTTAAGATCACCAGTTGACCTTAACCGGTTTTGTGATCTGTTGGCGACATGGACAGAGCTAGTAAAATTCCTCTGTTCGATGGGACTGACTTTGCATACTGGAAGGTGCGCATGGAGGCTTACTTGTTAAGCCAAGGAAATGCAATTTGGGAGATTGTGGATTCACAATACTCCATCCCTGAGACTCGCACCTCTCAAACAGAGAAAGATCAGTATAATGCCAACTCCAAGGCAAGAAATATACTGTTCATTGGTTTGAGCCGGAGTGAGTTTGATAGGGTGCAGCACCTTAGGACTGCTAGGGAGATTTGGACAACACTCACTATTTTTCATGAGGGCTCTACACAGATTAAGGCCAGGTGCCAAAGCACATACAATCAACAGTATCAGCTGTTTGTGCAGGCACCTGGTGAATCTATAGATGCCATGTTTTCTCGCTTTGATGCGATAGTGAGTAACTTGCGGTCGAACGGGACACTTTCTTACAATGATCATGATAGGGCTATCAAGCTTCTCTATGCTCTTGACCGTAGCACATGGGAAGTGAAGATATCCAGCATTGAGGAGTCTCCAGGTTATGACACATTGACTTGTGATGAGCTCTTCAGCAAACTGTTGTCCACAGAGATTGCCAAGGCATCTCTTGCAGTGCACAGAAGCTCTTTGCCACAACCATTGGCATTGGTTTCTAGCACTAGCCGTGGCACCACTGCAGAACCAAGCACATCTGGCACTTGTGTTCTTGCAGATGGTTTTGCTTTGTCTTCTCTGGTCTCCGTCACAAAGGAGCAGGTGGACACTCTAGATGATGATGAGATTGCTCTCATTGCCCGGAGGTTCACCCGTTTTTATCATGAGAGACGGGATCAGAGGAGAAGTGGTTTTAGTGGTTGCTTTGAGTGTGGCGACACCTCTCATATCAAGGCCAATTGTCCTAAGCTCAAAAAGAGAGATGAGAGTGAGCGCCCCAAATACCACAAGAAGGAGATGAAACCCTTTGTGAAGGGCAAGCGCGGCAAGGTGGCTAAGAGAGTAGCCAAAGCCGCTTCCAGAGCATTTGTTGCTGCCCTCAGTGACATTGACACTTCCTCAACTGAGGAGTCGAGCTCTGAGGAGGAGGAGTCCCAAGGAAGGAGGACAAGAAGGACAAGAAGGGACGAGACTTCACCGGCCTTTGCTTCATGGCCGACAGCGATCACAGCGGCGATGAGCTTGACTCATCTGAGGTACCACTATCATTCGACCAGCTATTAGTTAAATTAGATGAGCTGAATAAGTAGTTCTTGGTCAGGATAGATTACTTGTGCAAGCCGCTAGAGAAAGAAAAGACCTTAGACTTAGGCTAGAATCTGTTTCTACTTATTATGACATGCTTAAGTCTAAAGTTAATGATGCTGAATGTGATTCTTGTACCACTTTCATGGGTGAGCTTGCTCAGTTGCGTTCTGTTCATACTCAAACTCTATCTGAGTTTGAGACTGCACAGAAGCAGCTTTTGGTGGTGGATTCTAGACCTCATGATGTTATTGATTGCATGAACTGTTCTTTATTACGCGAGAGCATTAATTTACGTGATAAACATGTTCATGATTTAGAGGCTAGATTGGAGAGGGCCGGTAGTTCTAAGGATGTGCAACCTGTTTGTGACACTTGCATTACCCTTAAGGACCAGCTAGGCACTGTTAGAGAGCGAGCTGAGAACCATTATGACTGAAAATGAGTACCTTCTTTCCGTGGTTAACAAATGCAATGAGGGAAAGGGTAGGATGGATTTGCTCTTGGCAAGACCAAGTTGTGTGCTGACAGAGCAGGGGTAGCTCTAGGTTTGGGTTTTGAGAGGATCTCTTTAGACAGTAAGACCAAAACTGTTTTTACCTCTCCCACTACCTTAGAGAAAGAGAGAGCTCTGTTAGACACTCCATCAGCCAAAAAGCCTACCCGACCACCAAAGAAAACCACTCCTCCTGCCAAGAAAATCCCTCCCAAGAAAACCACTCAGCAGAAGCCCATGGAGCCTGTGAGAGTTGCTCCTGTGACCCATGAGAGTGCCCCTCGGAGAGTTTTTCACTGTTCTTACTGTCAGCGGGCGGGTCATTTGGTTGGTTTCTGTTTTCGTCGCAGCAAGGATGAGCGACGCACTCAGGCGATGAGTTACCAGGACATGCATTACCCATCTTTAGGTATGCATGAGTCTGAGTTCTACTCTCATCCTGCTTTCGAGGCTCCTCATGCTTCTCAGAGAGGTTTTGCTCCTCGAGGTGTTCACCATGTTCCATATGGTGGTAGACCTCGGGCGAGTAGCTTTGTACCTCGTCAGAGTAGGAGACCTCGTCATGCTTTTCGATCACTGCATGTAGGTAGACCTCGCACTTTGCATCATTATGATTTTCCTGTGCGTAGACAGTCTACTTTTACTGTGCCTACTACTCGTATCACTTAGTGCTGGATGCCTCGTCATTTTTTCACTCACCCCAGCACTGAGCGATCGAGATTTTCTTATCATGTGTAGGCGACAGATCAAGGCTTGGAGGGCACGTGGATCATGGACTCCGGTTGTTCGCGCCATATGACCAGAGATGCAGCATGGTTCTCCAGCCTCACCACAACCAAGCAAAGGGAACATATCACCTTCGGAAACAATCGAAGTAGTAGAGTGAAAGGTAAAGGTGTGGTAAGAATTAACTCAAATTTCACTCTCAAAGATGTTGCATTGGTTGAGAACCTGGGATACAATTTACTGTCTGTATCTCAGTTGCTTGATGAGGGCTTCGAAGTGCGATTCCATCGCGATACTTCGCAAGTGCTCAATTCTGATGGCGTTGTAGTTTTTAAGATCTTTAGAGTTGGGAGAGTTTTTGGAGCTGATTTTTCAGAGTCATCAGGTTCTTCTCATTGTCTTGTTACACATTCTACTTCTGAGCTTTGGAAGTGGCATAGGAGACTAGGGCATATGAGCTTTGAGTTGCTCGCTCATCTGAGCGCCCTAGGTCTAATCCGAGGATTGCCCAAGCTCAAGTTTGAGAAGAATTTAGTTTGCGCTCATTGTCGACATGGAAAAATGATTGCTGCTTCGCATTCGCCAGTCACCACAGTGATGACTGAACAACCTGGAGAACTTCTCCACATGGACACTGTAGGTCCTTCTCGGGTTAGTTCTTTAGGCGGCAAGTGGTATGTATTAGTTATTGTCGACGATTTCTCTCGCTACTCTTGGGTATTCTTTCTTGCCAGCAAGGATGAAGTGTTTTCACACTTTCGGAGCTTGGCTTTGAGACTTTTCACTGAAATCCCTGGTGCATTGAAATTCATTCGAAGTGATAATGGCACTGAGTTCAAAAATAGTCTCTTTGTTGACTTTTGCATGGAGCATGGCATAGAACATCAATTCTCTGCTCCGCGGGTTCCTCAACAGAACGGTGTTGTTGAGAGGAAGAACCGCACTTTGATTGAGATGGCTAGGACGATGCTTGATGAGCATAGGACTCCTAGAAAATTCTGGGCTGAGGCCATGAACACTGCATGTTACATATCAAACCGTATATTCTTGCGCTCAATTTTAAATTTGACATCTTATGAGCTGCGTTTTGGGAGACAGCCCAAGGTTACTCATCTTTGAGTTTTTGGCTGTCGCTGCTTTATCCTAAAACGTGGTAATTTGGATAAATTTGAGTCGCGTTCTTCTGACGGGATCTTTTTGGGTTACACCACTCATGGTCATTCTTATCGTGTTTATAATTTAGAGACTAACACTGTCATCGAGTCATGTGATGTGACTTTTGATGAATCAACCCCCTCTGTTAGTTCTGCATTTGAACAGGCAAATGAACACTACATGGAATAGACCATCTTCGAAGAAGAAGATCCCGGAGAATTCGAGGATGAACCCCTACTACCCTCGACTTCGACCCCCGAAGCCGACCCCGCTTCGACCACTTCGGCACGAGGTCCCGAAGCAACTACCTCGACATCGGTCATCTTGGACCACTCCAACGCACAAGTTGAGGGGGAGACTGCATCCCGTCGCGAGGCTCCACAATCATGTACAAAGGATGCATCCTCCCGAGCAGATCATTGGTGAGCTTGATCAAAGAGTAACACGTTCTCATTCTCATTTCATTGATTCCGCTTTTGTTGCTTCTTTCGAGCCCTTAGATGTTAGTCATGCACTTTCTGATTCTAGTTGGATCAATGCCATGCATGAAGAGCTTGAAAATTTTGAGAGAAACAAAGTGTGGTCTTTAGTTGATACTCCACCAAATATTCATTTCATTGGAACAAAATGGATTTTCAAAAACAAACAAGGGGAGGATGGGACTATAGTTAGAAACAAGGCTAGACTTGTAGCTCAGGGCTTTTCTCAACTAGAAGGGATTGATTTTACTAAAACTTTTGCACCTGTTGCTCGCCTTGAGGCCATTAGGATTTTGCTTGCCTTTGCGACATCTTGGGGATTCAAACTCTATCAAATGGATGTCAAAAGTGCTTTTCTTAATGGCTTCATAGGTGAAGATGTTTATGTAAAACAACCCCCTGGTTTTGAAAACCCCAAGTATCCACATAAAGTCCTTAAACTTCATAAGGCTCTTTATGGACTCAAGCAGGCCCCTCGGGCATGGTATGACAGAATTAAGTCTTTTCTGCTTGAGCGGGGGTATTTGATGGGCTCTGTTGATAAAACCCTGTTTACTCTCAAGCATGGCAAAGATTTCCTCCTAGTGCAGATTTATATGGATGATATCATCTTTGGTGGCTCTTCTCATGCTTTGGTTGCCGAGTTTGCAGATACCATGAGCAGGGAATTTGAAATGTCAATGATGGGTGAACTCACCTTTTTCCTTGGTTTGCAAATCAAGCAAAGCAAACAAGGTACCTTCGTTCACTAGACAAAGTACAACCAAGGACCTGCTCAAGAAATTTGACATGGCAGATGTGAAGCCCCTCGCCACTCCAATGGCTACATCTGTAGCATTGGATCCTGACGAAGATGGAGAAGCCGTAGATCAGAAGAAGTTCCGAAGCATGATCGGCTCCCTCCTCTACTTGACTGCTACGAGGCCGGACATACACTTCGCAGTGTTCTGTGCGCTCGTTTTCAGGCTTCACCGCGAGCTTCGGACCGCCAAGCGGTAAAATGCATGCTCAGGTAGGTGTAGGATTGATAGGAAAATCCGATGCGGACTTTGCTGGGTGTAGAATTGATAGGAAAAGTACCTCTGGTACTTGTCATTTTCTGGGTACTTCTCTGGTTTGTTGGTCTTCCCGCAAACAGTCTAGTGTTGCACAATCGACGGCTGAGGCTGAATATGTTGCTGCAGCTAGCTGTTGCTCTCAAATTCTGTGGATGGTTTCCACTTTGCGGGATTTCGGGTTAGATTATAGGAGTGTTCCACTTTTCTGTGATAACACTAGCGCTATTTGTATTGCAAACAACCCGGTTCAGCATTCCAGAACCAAACACATTGATGTGCGATATCATTTTCTCAGAGATCACAATGAGAAGGGTGATATTGAACTTCAATATGTTGATACCCAACACCAGCTTGCCGACATTTTCACAAAACCCCTCGATGCTTCTCGATTTGCCTACTTGCGTGGGGAACTTGGTATTTGTCACCCTTACGACATTTTGTGAGGGGGAGCAGGTTTAATTATCTTGCATATGCTCACTGTGTGCGAAATTGCATTTACATCTTTTGCACTTGTATGCCTGTTTTTAATTCATGTAATCATGATAGCTCAGCTCTATTTAATATGTCTGGAACATTTTGTGCATGATGTTTACCTTCAAAAATCAAAACATGCTCACTGCTTAGTCTTGAAACTAGCTTGTTGAGGCAAGACTGATTTAGCTATCTTTTATCTGCTTGATAGCAAGACACCTTTCTTTGGATGCTAAACATTGCAACTTGAAAAATTGTTCTACATATTCATGGATATTCATCAAATGTTTAATCATCTAAATCAAAATCAAATATCCATGATTTGCATGCTTTAAATGAAAAGATCCAGGTGGGTTTGTTTGTCGCACTACTCTATTCTAGACTGCTTACCATTGCACATTGGTCTGAACTGGGATAGTGTAGTGTATGCCAAAATCACCGCCTTAAGCTTCAGATGGCTTTCATGCCTAGGCTTGGCTTGATTGGACAGTATAAGGTGGACAAACAAATAACCCCTGACATTATAAAAGAACAACAAAATTCATTGATTATCAAGTTTGCTATTAATGCTCCACTTGAACTGGACTTGTCTGTCTAGAGTAGAACTTGCTAGCTTTGCGCAGTCCGTGCTTTCCCCTGTCTAGTTCCCGTGATTGAGTGGTGATGCTTTTATTTCAAAATGACAAAATCTCATGCCATCATCTTGTTTCAAAGAATGTTAGATTGAGCTGAGCACATGATAATTGGTATTAATGTTGGCATATTTTTTCTTTATATGTCTTTGCAATTCTGCTCATTTCGAAGCTTTGCATCTTTTGAATGCTCCTTGATGCTTGCATTGCCAAGGGGGAGAAATAGTTCTGCAGCAAGGGGGATTAATTAACTCAGGGGGAGTTTTTATCTTGGAAAAGGGGAGATTTGCCGAAGGGGCTTTTACTCTTTTACAAAGGGGAGGAAAATTCTTTTATCAAGTGACATGTTTTGGCTCGTTTCTGAGTTTTTATGATCACTTGTGTGCTGAAAGTCTTTTAATTTTTCTTGGACTTGAAGTTGGTTGTCAATGCACTCATCAAGGTGGAGATTGAGAAACCAAGGGTTGGTTTCGGTGCTTGTGATGAGTGATTGACAGGCTTTTACCCTCGGGTTCGAAGGGGTACCTCCGAAGGGGGTTCGGAGGTTGGAACTCCGAAGGTGTTCGGAGGTGGTTTGGTTGTTGCAGCTGTTGCAGCGGAGTGTGACTGTCGGAAGGGTCCGACAGTACACGATGACTGGGTTTGTACCGAAGGCTTAGGTACTTTGGGCGGTACACCGGAGTGTGTGCCGGAGGTTGCTAACCCGGAGAGGTCTCCGGAGTACTGGACACACTTGTCTGCTTGTCTGTGTTGCACAGGGACTTCGGAGGCGACGGACAGGTTCGTAGCAGGTGAACCTGGGTCAAGCGGGAGGCTTGATGATCAGGGGAGCAGGGAGCTCCGTCATGGTGGCTGAGAAGGGGTCGAGGTCGGTCCTCGGGTCGAGGTGCGCCAGGTGAAGGCAGTAAGTGCGGAGCGTGGCTCCGGGTGAAGGTGGTCCGAGACAAAGTCCTCGGAGTCGAGGCACTTCGAAGGTACTCTGGAAGGAGTGACTTCGGAGTTTGGCGGATCAAGTCCTCTGTGGAGGCATGGTGTTCGAAGTGTGCTCCGGAGGGAGACACTCGAAGGTTACCCGACGAAGGTCTTAGAAGTCGAGGTGCATCGAAGGCATGGTCCGGGTGAGGCTCGTCGAGGAGTGTGCTCGAGGAGAGACACTGCGACGAAGTGCTCATGGAATGCTTCGTGCGGAGGCCTTGGACGAAGGAGGGACTTCGAAGGGTGGTACTCCGAAGGTGGGGCTTCGGAGTGTGGTTGTCTTGTGGTACTTCGGCCTGCATGGCTTCGGTACACGGACTGACGGAGTTCGAGCTGGGCGAAGCTGCGAAGCCGTGGTGGTCCGCTCCGGAGGTGTTGGTGCGAAGGCCCAAGAGCTTTGACGGCTTCGGCTCAAAACCGTCAGTGTATCCAAGGCTGACTTCGATGAAGCGAAGGCCATCAGGCTCAAGGCTTCTCACCGAAGCTACCGCACCCCTCGCGTGCGAAGGGGGCTTCAGAAAGGTCAAAGGCTGCAAAGTCTGACAGTGTCTGCTCTGCAAAAAGCTGGCGCTGTCCCCTCTGCAAAGCTGACAGAGAAGCCTCCAATAAAGTTGACTACCTTTTGTACCCCTCAGTTCTGTAGAGACAAAACCAATGTAAACCCTAGGGGTAAAGTAGTCAATTCCTTTGGATGAATAGTGGCTATAAATATGGGGGCCTGGTAGGTAACATTTAACACTTTGAGCATTTACTGTTGAGCTCCTGTACCAGCCACCACTTCTCTGTATTCATCCAGAGTTCAATTTTTACTGTGTTCCTTGTTCAAGCGGCGAAGCCCTGCTTCTGTGTTGTCTTTCTGCTTGAACTTGTATGCATACCTCGCTAGTTTTAGTGCACCGAAGCCTGTCTAGGCGAAGTGTGTTTTGTGCGAAGTGTGCTCTTCAGTGTGCGTTCGCTCTGTGTAATAGGAGGCGAGACCTCGCTGCTTACTAGCGAAGCCCTGATCGTAAGCCCGTGTTTTTATCGTGTCTAAGTCCCTAGCGAAGTCTGTTAGTGTGCGTTTGGACCTTCTTGTACGAAGCCCAGCACCAGTTGCTGCTGCCAAGTACTTGGTCAAAGTCCTCAGAAGGTTGTCCACTTTTGCGAAGGGTGAAGTGCGGAGCCTGCTCGAAGCACTCTGTGTGCGGAGCCTGCACTGACTTAGCAGAGTAGATTTTCGAGGGTTGTGAGTGGAGCGAAGTCTTCTTGGCTTCGAACTTTTGCTCCTGCGAAGCCTGTGTTCGGTGTTGTCAAAACACCTCCGAACCAGAACTTCGAAAGTAGTGTTCGAAGCCTGTTCCGCAGAAGACAGAATTAAAACAGAAGGCTAGTTTTTAGTCTGAAATTTTAAAAGCTCCCATTCACCCCCCTCTGGTCGCCATTTCCGGTCCAACAACTTCTCTACCAATGATACAACCATACATGAATACCAAGATCCAATTATTCGAGTTTGAGCACGACGATTAAATCTCCAAGTCAACTCGTTTCTAAATATCTTAGTATATTATCTTGGGAATAAATTACTACCTAATATTATTATTATTGTTAGTAACCATGGATATGATGAAAATCACTTGAAGATAAACAAAGAGTTGGAGAAGAACTAGGAAGGACGTCCAAGCCAATTTGAGAGTCCAATCCAACTACAATTCGAGTCAAACTCGGATTCCAAGAGCAGTGTGCACTAAAATCATTGCCCAGGCCACATACGGACTCCGTTTTTGACGTTCCACCCAGCCACGGAAAGATAACTTCAGAAACTTTCCAATGCCACCAGTTTCATCTCAAAATTCCTTCTATATAAATGGGAATCATCAAAACAATATAGAATCTAGAATCTGTCAGCATGCTGTTTTCTACGTTATTGGGCCTTTGGGCCATGTATCCAGTTGAGCCCATTAGGGGTGCGTCCCAAACTACTATATAATGTGTTTCTACAGCCATCTAGGGTTTTTGGGTTGATTTTACATGTTACTTTGATAGCTACTGCTTCGCCGTATTTGTAAGTGAACCCCAACTCCTTAGATTCCAATAGAATTTCAATTTGATTGTGTTTTCTGCGTTCTTGCTTGTGTTCTTCGATTCATAGGCAAAGATTAGACTCCTTGGTGAAGTCAATCAGGTGTTTGGTTGATAACCAATAGAGAAGTGGTGTAACGATTGAAAGGGCCGATCTCGTGGATCGGAAGCCGGATCGTCAACGTCGAGATGTCCACAAATCGTTGTTTATCCCCCACTTGACGGAACATCAGACACCCCTCCTCCATCAAGGAGCCAGAAGAGAAGGGTGCAACATCTATGACAAAGAGAGGGGAAGGCACAAATACATGACGAGGAAGATGATCAGCCCCGTAGAATAAAGAGTGAATGACGATCAAAAGATAAGGTCGATCACGACGATAAAAAGGACGCAAAAATAAACATGGTTTTCTTCCTCCCTATGGAGTATCAGGCATCCTGCAAAGATAAAATGGATCATGCCGATACAATGGCTCAGTTGGTGTTGGCTCCACAACCAGCAATCTTTGATAAGCCAAAAGACCTTGAGCATCGGCACCTAAGACCTCTCCACATCAAAGGGCTGGTTAACGGGAATCCGATGTCTAAGATGATGACAGACGAAGGGGCGGCTATTAACTTGATGCCTTATGCCACCTTCCATAGGCTTGGAAATACACTAGAAGACCTCGTCAGGACTAACATGGTATTAAGGGATTTCAACGGCAACTCGTCAGACACGATGGGAGTACTAAACGTAGAGCTGACAGTTGGGAGCAAGAACATGCTGACCACCTTTTTCGTCATAGAGGGGAAAGGATCTTATAGTTTGTTGTTGGGATGCGATTGGATACACTCAAATTGTTGCGTCCCCTCGACAATGCATTAGAACCTCATGCAGTGAGTCGGCGATCAAGTAGAAATAATTCCCGCCGATAAATCGGTTAACATAGCTACAACCGACTTGTTGGTATGGGAAACAAAAGGAGTCATCTGTCTATCGGGAATGGCTTGGGATGGTAATTTTCTAGAAGTGTCAGATGATGGCATTAACCCGATCAACGAAGAACTTCCTAGTCTCATCCTATAAAGGCGGCGCCGAACGAGAGAAAGATGCCCCGACGAGAGAGGATTGAAGACTAACACGTCAGAGGACCTGAGAAGAGGCCAAACGAGTACTCAAGGGAACATTTCTCGATCGTTCGTACGAAGCACGAACAGCCGATGGCAATGGCATCGCCTTGAGATGGCCGATGCTAAGGCATCACCCTTAGAACAAAACAAAACATAATAAACTCGATGTGCAATTCAAAGGAATCAGAGGCAACAATTTTATAGAAGGGATAAAATTGTACTACAAGACTAGCGATTCCATACAAGGTTAGGGCGCTCGACGGATGGCTTAGATCGCCAACATCCAAATTGCGTCAATGCTTAAGAGGAAAGCTCGATCTTCGGCATCAGAATCAGGAATGCCCTAAAGGGAACAATGATGAAGCTGCGCCAAGTGGACGACATCGACAAGCCAGGTGTCTCTGGGCATTGACCTGACCAGGAAAGAGGATACAACGCCCTCTTACTCGGCGATCTTCACCCAAACCCCATCTAGCCCCGTCACTAGGTCGACCTATCTCATTCACAGCCAATCAAGCTCCCGCGATACGGCCGAAGTCTGAGGAGCCATGCTGAAGAGCGTGGGCCTCATAGCTCCAGATGTGATGAGTCATTGTCAACGATAGTCAAAGAGGACTGAAAAGAGAGAAAAGATCTGCTGCGTAATGGGCCGTGTGTGACTCAGGTACACGGGCAGCGAGCGACTGTCGGGCAGAGGGGCCGCGAAGTCGGGCTGGCCCAATCCGGGTACATGGGCTAGGAGCAGTAGAGGACCCACTGGGCTGTTGACCAGGATTGACCTAGCTACACGGGCGGTGAGTGATTGCCGGGCTGAGAAAGCTGCGGAGTCGGGCCGGCCCAATCTGGGTACCTGGTGCAAAGTCGGTGAGGCTTTGTCAGTTTCGGCGCAAAACTGACGACCGCTGATCTTGTATCGGACTGTCCAGAAGAGAAGCCGTAATCGCTATGAAAGCTTAGCTTCCGGATAAGTCATGTGTAAATAGGAGTTTACTATTTTTGTCCCTAGGCCCACAGTCAGTCAGTCGAGTCTGTAAAAATATCCTAAGGGCAGTTTAGTCCTTTCCTTTTATTTTAGCGTCTGTAAAAAACCCTAAGGGGCTGGTGGAATATTTCTATCTATTGGGTATCCTATAAATAGGGCCCCAATCCCTAGGGTTAGGTCACCCTTCCAGAATTCACTTTTTAATCTATTGGGTCATTTTTTTTGTTCCCTGCGTTCTCTCTCTCTCATGTCCATGCGTGCGCCGCCAGGAAGCTTCCTATGAGTTCATCTCAGAATTTTTCTCTGGTCCGGATGTTTTTATTCCTGTTGTTTGTGTGCTGCATCTAGTTAATAGCTCTGCAGTTTTTTCGATTTGCGCGCAACAATTTTATTCGTGAGAGATTGTATCTCTATTGCTTCTGTTCTTCACGTGAGGAGTACTAGTTTTTGCTTGTCGCAAGTAGTACCTACTCCCTGTAACAATAGTACACTAGTACTCTAGCCTTGCTTTTTCCTACGTAGCTTTTTGATCGAGTAGACCGGGCCAAGTCCTTTCTCTGGCTGTTTCTGGTGAAGCCCTCTTCTTTGTTCGAAGTCCCTCAGCTCCATGAGGCAGGCTTTGACCTGACATCTTCTAAGGCTTCGCTAGAACTTTTGACACCGAACTCGAACTATGAGTCTTGCTTCGAAGTGTGCTCAGTTCTAAGGTTTTGTTCTGGCATACTTCGGCTCTTTTGCGAAGCATACTTCGACAGGCTTCGAAGTTAGCTTTGAAGTATGTCTCTCTGGTAGACTTCGCTCGAAGTGTGTTTTCTGAGATCTTTCTACTGCTGTCTTCTTCGAGGGTCATTGCTTGTGGGTTCAGAGCTTTTTATTCGAAGTAAGTCCTCGATTCGAAGGTTACCACTTCGGTGGTCATACCTCGATCAAGCTAACTTTGAAGGTAGAGTGTAGGCTTCGATTTGGTTTTGCTGCTGTGTGTTTAGCTTCGCTACTCTTTTGGTGGTTGCTTTTCTGCGAGCTTTGTTCTAAGCTTTCTGATCGAAGTTTAGGCTTCGAAGTACACTGTTCGAAGCAAGCCTCGATACTTTCATACTTCGCTTCGAAGCATACTTCGCTCTCTGCCACACTCAAACTAGGATAAACTCAACAAACCTTCGCCACTACATTGACAACCTTCACTAGACTTCGACAAGGGACTCCGAAGCAGGCTTCGTCACTGCGAAGCAGGCTTCGACACCAAGAAGGAGGATTCGACACAGCGAAGCAGGCTTCGCCAAGTTTCGAACAGGAGACAAATTTGAACAGTAACTTCTCATCCCCTTTTATGTATACTTAGATCATCTGCTGAAAATTTTTTATCTGCCTGATTAGCACTGTATTGGTGTTTCTCTATCTAGAAAACCAGACTTTCCTAGGCTAGATACTTTTAGACTTAGGCAATTTGTTCACGTTTTGTTTCTTAGTCGTTTGAGGAGTGTTGGGTGTTGGGAGCAGGCCATTGATTCGAAAGAATTTTTAGGCGCCCATTCACCCCCCTCTAGTCGCTACTTTTGGTCCTACAAGTGGTATCAGAGCCTGGTTAGGGTTTTTCCATACCTTAACCGGTTCTAAACCCCAGTAGTGATCATGACTTCTCCTGGCAAAGTCCCATCCTTGGAAGCTTATGGCTACAATTATTGGAAGACTCGCATGCGAGCATATCTTATGAGCCTAGGCTCGGACATCTGGGACATTTGTGCTCACGCTACATTCGTTATATTGCCAGTTGCTGAGCATGGTACTCCTAGTATCATTGCCCAACATCTGAACAATAGTAAGGCTGTGAACATTTTGTTTTCTGGTTTAGGTCCCACTGAGTTTGAGCATGTGAGCCATCTCTCCACTGCGAGAGAGATCTGGGCTACCCTCAAGGCACACCGTGAGGGAATAGCCCAGGTCAAGGCTCGGCTCTATCAGACCTACCGGTGTGAATATGAAAATTTCACACAAAAGCCGGGTGAATCTGTTGAAGCATTGTTTGGTCATTTTCAATCGATCGTAAACAAGCTTCGGGACAACAAGGCTGAGGGTGCTCAGTTAGTCTCAGATCACGAGCAGGCGCTCAAGGTTCTCCATACCTTGGACCCAAATATATGGGAGATCAAGGTATCCTCTATCATTGAGAGCACATCTTATGATACCTTGACCATTTCTGAGTTGTTTAGCAAGCTGAAGGCCACCGAGGTTGATATCCAGTTGAGAACAAATCTCACTAGCTCTGGATCAAAGTCTCTAGCCCTTGCTACACCTTCTGTTGATCCCTTTTCTGAGAGTTGTGCTAGGTTCTCCTTGATGTCTATCACTGAGGACCAGCTTGAGTCTTTGGGAGATGATGACCTGTGTCTTTTTAACAACCGGGTGCGTCGTGTTTACGACAAAAGAATGTTCAAAATACATGGCACAAAATCCGGGTGCTTTGAGTGTGGTGACCCAGGACACTTCATCGCCGACTGCCCCAAGCGCAATGGTCACAAGAAGGGCACCGGTGGTGGCTTCCACGACTTCGGCAAGCACGACAGCTCCTCCTTCAACAAGGGCAAGCCAAAGACCAGATTCTGCAGAAAGGCCCTAAAGGACTACCGGCGAGAGAACAAGAAGCGCGACAAGGCCTTCTTCACCGAGATGGAGAAGAGCTACTCCAAGCGGTCCACGTCTTCTTCCTTTTCATCGAGCTCAAGCGATGAGGAGATCGTCATTAGGAAGGGGAAGGACAAGGACGATCCGGTGGGTCTTTGCTTCATGGCCTTCGGGGACAGACCGAAGAGCTGCTCACATCAGCGCCGAAGATCCCAGAAGAGCTTCTGCTCCATGGCTCTTGGGGATAAGGAAGAGAAGAGCTCCTCAGATGACTCTGACGACGACGACAATGAAAAGGTATCATCTTATGAACGTGAAATCGTTGATTTACTTGAAAGTAATCGTTAGGAGTTAAAATATCGGGAAAAACTGCTTAGGGGGGCCAAGAAGAGGATAGATGAGTTAGAAAGTGAGCTTGCCGTGGCCAATGGCAGAATTGAGAGTCTATCTTCTTCCCCTTGCTTGGGTGATAGCAGTGAGTGCCCGAAGTGTGAGGTGCTTCTGTGTGACCTGTCGACTCTGAAGTCTAGGTACACAAAAAGGGTTGATGAGAGGGATGCTATGGCCACTAAGCTTGAAAGCGCTCAGCTGGAGCTAAAAGATGCTCAAGCCACTGTCGTTGTGCCCTGTGCTGATTGCCCATCTCATCTAGCTAGTTTAGCTGAGCTGAACGCCAAGGGTGATGAGCATTTGGGTAATTTGGAGAGAGTGAGAGCTGAGCTGGCACAGACTAGGCTAGAGCTTGAGACACTGTCAGTTCCACCCACTGTCTGTGAGAACTGCCTGTCTCTTAGACAGGAGTTGATTAAGCTGAAAGCCGAGAAGTCTGTCCAGGTAGATAGTGAGTGTGTGACTTGCTTGTCTCAGGTGGAGGTTCTAGCTTCCTTGAGAGAGGACTTAGCTGATTCTCAGAATGAGAACTTTTACCTCCGTTCTATCCTGAGTTGGATCAGTGCCAGAGAGCCACAGCTCGGCATGATGATCCAGCAGTTTAAGAGGCAGGATGGGTTTGGGGTAGGTTACACCTACACCAAGGCTGACTTTGAGAGTGCTATTAGCCGGGCAGTGGAGTGGAGTAAAATGACTCCTAAGCAGAGATACCCTAAGACTCACTCCACTGAGTCTTCCTAGCTAGTCAGCCCAAGGATGGAGTGATTCATGAATAGCCCAAAGCTCCACCCAAGAAGCCCATATGGGTTCCAAAGCCCAAACACCTCCACACTTCTCTCGACTCTCTTCCTGGACCCTCTCAACCCAAGAAGACTACACCAAACACCACTATGCCCAAGAACCCCATGCCTCAACCACATCCCAAGAAGCCCACCTACCATTGTGAGTATTGTCAGAGAGAAGAGCATCTTGCGGAATTTTGCTTCAGGAGGAAGCAGGTTGAGAGAGCAGAGAGAGCTCGTGGTGGTCAGGAGCAGTTCTATCAGCAGGGTGGTAGACTGCGTGTTCCTTGACGCGGGGAGAGGCTGGAGGCCAGGCCGCATGTGTAGGTGGTGGTAGAGGAGATGGTTTTCATGCCCATGCTCCAGATGGTGGTGTTCGTTCCGGTAGAGCTCCAGGCCATTTTGGCTATGGTCCTGGACCACGTGGCCGAGGTTTTAGGCAAAACCAAGTACCTCGCTTTGAGCCGCGTTTTGGCCCAAACACTTCTGATGGTTTTTGCTTTCCGTCTTTTGAGCAGATGGCTCGACACTGGTTTAGTTATTTTACTAAACCTGGTGCCGGACCATTTGCTCCCCCTTACAACCACTGATTGTGCAGGATCGTGAACTAGAGAATGTTTGGATCATGGACTCAGGATGCTCTCACCACATGACGGGACATCGCAGATGGTTCTCCAGTCTCACTCCCCCGAGCTCCAAAGAGTACATCACTTTTGGGAACAGTGGTCAAGGGAAAGTAAGTGGCATCGGCTCAATTTGCATTTCAGACCATTTCTCTTTGAAGAACGTTGCTTTGGTTGGAAATTTGAACTTTAATTTGATTTCTGTTTCGCAATTTCTTGAGGATGGTTTGGAAGTGTGTTTTAAGAAGGGCAATTCTTCTGTGTTTGATGCTAGAGGGTTTTTGATTTACCAGATCTTACCATTTGGTAAAGTTTTTCAAATTGACTTCTCTAGTTCTTTTGGCCCTTCTCGATGTTTGATTGTTGGATCCTCCTTTGAGCTCTGGAAGTGGCATAGGAGGTTAGGTCATTTGAGTTTTGATCTGCTAGTCAGGTTGAGCTCTTTGGACCTCATCCGAGGATTGCCCAAGCTTAAGATGGAGAAGGATCTAGTCTGCCATCCCCGTCGTCATGTGAAAATGGTTGCCGCTTCTCACTCACCTGTGACTCAGGTGATGACTTCGTATCCGGATGAGCTGTTACACATGGACACTATCGGTCCAGCTCGGGTACGCTCAGTCGATGGGAAGTGGTACGCTCTTGTCATTGTTGATGACTTTTCTCGATTCTCGTGGGTTTTCTTCTTGGAGTCTAAGGATGAGACTTTTCACTTTTTTCATGACCTGATTTTGAAGCTGAAGAATGAGAACAATGGTCGGATGCGAGCAATTCGCTCTGACAACGGCTCTGAGTTCAAGAACTCTCAGTTCGTCAGCTTCTGTAGTAATCAGGGTCTTGACCATCAGTTTTCTGCTCCTTACACTCCCCCACACAACGGCATCGTGGAACGAAAGAACCGCACGCTAGTCGAGATGGCCAGGACGATGCTCGATGAGCACAAGACTCCTAGGCATTTTTGGGCTGAAGCCATGAACACGACTTGCTATCTGGCCAACCGTATTTTTCTTAGAGCTTACCTAGGTAAGACCTCATACGAGTTGCGGTTTGGCAGACAGCCCAAGGTGAGCCACTTGCGAGCATTTGGCTGCAAGTGCTTTGTACTCAAGAAGGGAGGGCATTTGGACAAGTTTGAGTCTCGTTGCTGAGACGGAATTTTTCTTGGCTACGCTTTACATTCTCAAGGCTTCCGTGTTTGGAACCTTGACTCCCAGCAACTTGTCGAGACTTGTGAGGTTTCTTTCGATGAGTCCTAGCCTTCTTTGACTCCTTCTTTTGACCTTTCTGGTGATGATGAGCTCGGAGAGTCCATCTTCGAGGAAGATGAGGATACTCCAGCTGCTGATGAGGGTGGGCCTTCTGCACCTCCTATAGAGCCCACACCTTCTGAGACTTTGACTGGGGACGAGGGCAGACCTCTGATCACTTCTTCCACTTCGATCGAGACCCCTCAGTCGAGTCTAGAGGTGCCAGCTGCTGACTCCACTGAGGTGACTTCAGATCACCAGGGATCCCGATCAGTTCAGCGCGATCACCCCTTAGAGTTCATCATCGGTGATTTGACTGAAAGAACTTTGCGTTCATCTGGTAATTCTCTTGCTGTGTTTGCTGAATCTGCTTTTGTTGCATCTTTTGAGCCCAGAGACGTTTCTCATGCTCTTTCTGATTCTAATTGGATTAACGCTATGCAAGAAGAGCTTGAGAATTTTGTCCGTAATCGGGTTTGGACACTAGTTGAGCCACCACCAGGATGCAACCCCATAGGCACCAAGTGGGTGTTCAAGAACAAACAAGGTGAAGATGGGGTTGTGGTGCGCAACAAAGCTCGATTAGTTGCCCAGGGTTTTTGCCAGAAGGAAGGTATTGACTTTGAAGAAACCTTTGCTTCTGTTGCCCGTCTTGAGTCCATTCGCATTCTTTTAGCTTTTGCCGCTTCGAAGGGTTTCAAGCTTTTTCAAATGGACTTCAAGAGTGCTTTTCTTAACAGGTACACAGAGGAGGAGGTTTATGTTAGGCAACCCCCCGGTTTTGAGAACCCTAAGTTTCCTCGACATGTTTTTAAGATGCAAAAGGCTTTATACGGTCTGAAGCAAGCCCCCAGGGCTTGGTATGACCGGTTAAAGCAGTTTTTGTTGGGGAAGGGCTTTGTGATGGGTTCTGTGGATAAGACTCTCTTTTTTCTCAGAGTTGCTTCAGATTTCTTAGTTGCTCAGATTTACGTGGATGATATTATTTTTGGCGGTACTACTGATTATCTTGTGTCCAAGTTTTCTGAGCAGATGCACAGCGAGTTTGAGATGAGCCTTATGGGTGATCTCAAGTACTTCTTAGGGCTCCAGATCAAGCAGACCAAGGACAGCACCTTCATCTACCAAGGTAAATACACTCGTGACATGTTGAAAAAATTTGACTTTGGTGGGGAGTTGAAGCCGCAGATGACCCCAATTGGCACATCTGGAGAACTGGACAAGGACGAGAGCGGCGTCAAGGTCAATGAGAGAGAGTTTCGAGGGATGATCGGTTCGCTGTTGTACTTGACGGCGACAAGACTGGACATTCAATTCGCCGTGGGGCTGTGCGCACGCTTCCAGTCTTCATCACGCGCATCACATCGGCAGGCTGTGAAGCACATCTTCATCTCTTGATTTATCTGGCTTTTCGGATGCTGACTTTGATGGGTGCCGGTTGGATCACAAGTCGACTTCCGGTACTTGCCAGTTTCTTGGTTCGTCTCTTGTTTCTTGGTCTTTTCGAAAGCAATCTGGAGTTGCTCTTTCGACCACTGAGGCTGAGTATGTAGTTGCTGCTAGCTGCTGCTCACAGTTAGTTTGGATGATTTCCACATTGCGAGATTTTGGGTTGTTCTTTCCTACCAGAGTTCCTTTGTTTTGCGACAACACCAGTGCAATTAGTGTAGGGAAAAACCCTTGTCTCCATTCAAAAACCAAACACATTGATGTGCGCTTTCACTTTCTACGGGATCAATATGAGAAAGGTGTCATTAACCTTGTTCATGTTGATATTTTGCGTCAGTTTTCTTTCTTCTATACTCTTTTCTTGAATCTTTTTGTGTGTGTTCATATCATACATATTCACATATCACACTTTTGAGCTGCTTTTGTTATATGACTGAACTTCTTTACTTATTCTAGCTGGTACATGCTTTTGATTACTTGTCAATGATCATGCTTTGGTTCAGTTCACTTGATATGTGTAACACCCCAAGATTTAAAAAGAAATAAAATAAAAGGAAATATATTAATAAAGAAATTTCTGAATTTTATTATTAAAGAAAATCCCAAAAGAGCCCTATTAAAGCCAAACAGGGAGAAATATTCAAAATTTGGACTTGAAAATTTTATGGGATAAACTGGAGGCCAAAATATAATTTTAGGAATTTTTAAAAATTTTATCAATAGTGATTCAACCCTTAACCAAATAAAAGAATTACTGGAATTATTTTAAATCAGAAAAACATTTTAAAGCCTTCAGCCCAGCCCAGCCCAACCTTGAGTCAATGACAAGCGGGACCCGCCTATCAGCGCACTCCCCCTCTCTCCTCCCCGCGCCCGCACACCGCCTGGCCCACCCATCAGCCTCGCTATTGAATTCCCCGCCGCTGACAGCCCGGGCCCATATGTCGGCCCCCTTCCTATTTTGTTCGCTCGCTAACAGGTGGAGCCCCCCTGTCAGAAGCTTCGTCTTCGATGGAAGGGGATCCCCCCTTCCATACCGGCGACCCCACTGCCAAATCCCACCGCCGGCCGCCCGATTTCGTCGATCCGACCACGGATTCGCTACCCCCGAACGCCGACGACCTCTTTCCATCCAAGCCCGACACGGATTCGTGGTTATAGAAGCCTAACCGTGCGTATGGAAGCTCGCCGGCGCAAAATTCGAATCCCCTCGGATTTCCATGGTTCCCTTCCATTTAAACACCGGCGAACCCCCTATATAAACCCCCTCCGGCCACCGCCCTCTGCCCACACCATGGTAGCCCGAGCCAGAGCGAGAACAGAGCGCCCGTCCCAATTTTCGGGTTTACTCTCTGTTTCGACTCCGGTTTGCCCTCGCTGGCGATCCAAGCCACCGCCGCTGCCGCCGTCACCACCTTCGTGACCGCCGAGACCCGCCCGTCCTCGTCCACTGCCTTCGTTGGTCGAGAAGACCGCCGGATCGCCTCACTGCCGACGAACCCGAGGAGCTTCATCGCCCCCCCTTGTCGCCGGTCGCCGCCAGCTCGCCGCCGCCGCCACCACCGGTACACCCGAGTTTTCCTCACATCACTGGTTCTATTTTTGGCCTTAGCCTCGCCGTTCAACCCACGCCATAGCCGGAATTCCTCACCGTCGCATTGCTGGAGCTGAGAACGAAGGGGGGTAATTGCCCCCTTAGCTCGTGCCGTGCCGGATGACATCTAAGCCGCACGATCCCGATCGGACGACATAGATTAGATCTTGTGAGGATCTAATTTGAGCCCTCGGATCCGGTCAAACCGGTACCCTTTAATCCTGGCCGTTGATCGGTATTTAAAAACTACACTTAATCTCGTACGTCCACGCGTACCCGTTCGGTACATTTTAATCTGGACCGTCCGATTTCATTTAACCCTTCCCGCCTCGCGCCTGATCACCGGATCTAAATCCAACGGATCTGGTTGATCCGGTCCACGTGCATAGTGCGTCTGTCCACCATGGGACTGGGTCACCGTGGACCAGAGCCCATTTTCCAGTTTAAATAAAATTCCAGAAATTGATTTGAACTTTGAAAATTCATAACTTGCTCATTTTAACTCCAAATTTCACCCTTCAAATTTTGTTAAATCCAGCATTTTATTCTCTACACATTAATGCCATAAAAATAGTATGTTACTTTAGCACAAAATAATCTTATGGATTAAATGAATAAAAACCCCTTAGGGTTAAAATCTTTAATTCAGAAAATAAATTAGGAAAAACCTTAAAATATAAGTTTTACTATTTTTCACCAAACTTCTGAATATTAAAACCTTATTTCACATAATAAAACCCATAAACATGTATGTTTATTATTTGGTGGATTTTTATCTATTTATTGAATGTATTGTTTATTTTTCCGTATCGAGAAGACTATGAGTTCGTCGAGGAGCCGGAGTTCTATTCCGAGGTTCCACCTTCCCCATTTGCTGATCAAGGCAAGTCATCGACCACTCCTGTGGAAATATTTGATCATCATTGAGTCCATGTTTTAATAAATTATCGCTATAACTCATAGAATAATATTGCATTAGTCAAATATCAAGCCCTACACTTATATTTATTAGATCTCCGTCCTTGTGTGCAAACCCAAGCCATGCTTATTGAGTCTTAACTCCTTGTCACTCTACTATAAAATTATTAGCTAGTGCCCAATGTACCGTCACAACTGCTATAGGATAAAAAGAATGAGTCGTAGATAGCTGGATTCTGATATATGAATTACCCCGTTATTCTCGTCTCTGGACTCTGTTGGAGTTGGCTATGTTTTAAGTATGGTGGGTTCTGGGTGCAAGCTAGGGCATTGGTTGGTCGCACTCGGGGCACTATAAGGACCAGTCTGTGGGATCTGTTGCAAAGCACTTCCATACTAACCACAAGTCTAATGGGTAAGTCCTAACTGGAAGTATGGAACAATCCGACTCGATGCACCATAGTGGAGGGGGCAAGGGGCAACCTGCGGGTGACTTGTACCGACGAGGCTCAAGGGGGGTATGGTAGGGCTCCGACGCGTCGGGACACCATAT
This sequence comes from Zizania palustris, assembly GCA_019279435.1. Lineage (NCBI taxonomy): Eukaryota > Viridiplantae > Streptophyta > Magnoliopsida > Poales > Poaceae > Zizania > Zizania palustris. The sequence continues at coordinate 13,052,650 of JAAALK010000084.1, forward strand.
GAAACCTATAAGAGTGTGTTGTTGAGTCGAGGAGGACCATATGGAAGGTTTTGGCACGAGTTCCCGTGGTATGGGTCATCTCATTACACTTTGGTGTAAGTGGTGAGTGCGTGCCTTGTGGGTATAGTGGTACATCTCTGATTAGAGTATTCAATCTTATTGAACAGCCGAGCCCACGGTCAAGGGCGGGTTGGGTGACTACTCGCAGTTAGTTTAGTATTGTATGAATGGTTGAGTTACTCATGGCATGTAAGGACTGTTGAGCGAGGTGGGGCTGACTGTACCCGTCGAGTTAGAAGATGATGATGCATACACATGTTTACGTTTCAGTACTAATAAATTGTTCACATTTAATTGCTTTACAAATTACGCTCTTCCACAAAATTAGCCACTATCTCCCTTGTTATTATCTTGCATTATATTTGCATTCGGTGGCTTGCTGAGTACGTTTGTACTCACTCCATTGACTTACACCATCAAAGCCCATCTACTACGAGGAGGATGAAGGTCTGGAGTAGCGACCCAGTCAAGGCAAGACTGGAAGGAGGCGTTCATCTAGGACCCTTATTTTTAGTTTCTCTTCACCTTTATTCACTTTTGTATTAATACGGTCTACGAACCGTGAATGATTGCCCGTATTGTACGTGGTCGCATGATGAACGTCTTGGTTTATTGATTTTGTTTGGAATTTCAATAAAAGTCCTGATTTATTAAATCGGGGCGTGACAATATGTCTGATATCTGTCATATGCATGGCTTTTATGCTTTAAACTTGAAAAATGATCACCATTGCTTCTAGTAACTAGCATATGTAGGCTGAGTGCTTTTGCTATCTGTTACATGCCGTGTAGGTAGTTCCTCACATTGATGCAGATATGCAACTTGGACATCTTTATGCTTTCATATGGAAAATGTGCTATAAAAATGATAAAAATCGAAAATGAATGAAAATTCCATGATTTTTATGCTTAAGTTGAAAAGATCCAAGTGGGTTTGCTTTGTCGCATTACATTGTTCTGGACTGCTTACCATAGCACTTTGGTATGAACTAAGACGGTGTAGTGTATGCCAAGACCAATGTCTTAAGCTTCTGATGGTCCAGCTCTGGCCTAGGCTTGACTTGGTCGGTTAGCATAAGGTTTGACATGCAAATAACCCTTGGCAAAAATGAAAAAGGACAGTGAAAAAGCCTGAACTTTAAAAAGATAACAAGTTTGCTGAAGCACTTTGTTTTTGAACAATGCTTATCTTGGTAAATATCAGTTAGCTTCTGCATCTCATGCTTTACCTTGCTTGTCAACTGGAAAATGTGGTGATGCTTTTGTTTGCAAAAATTGAAAATGCCATGTATCTTAGACAGTATGTCCTTTGCTGTATCTGTTAGATGTTGCAATTACAGTCAATCATATCTGAGAAGCATGCTTTTTTCACTCCACCTGCACCCCAGTTGCATTCATTGCATATTTTGAGGGGGAGTTGCGTTTCAGGGGGAGTATGTGTCTCTTTCGAGTGCTTTTAGTCTCGCTTGATGAGTCCACTTGTCAACAAGGGGGAGAAATTTTGGGAGAAGAGTTTAAGGGGGAGTTTTTGTCCCGTTTGTCCTTACTCTTTTGTTATCCTTGTTGATGATTCTGAGATTGCACTCGTTTTGAGCTTTTATCTTTGGTTAACCATAATGACCGTTTGTTGCTTTTTGTTCAGCTTTTGGTCATTAGGGTTAAACTTTTACTTATTTTTCTTCTTCTTTGCTTTCTTGTGTTTTTGTTTTCGTGTTTCCATAGTTGCTTGCAGGTACTGGAGAGCTGATGAAGAGAAGTGTTGACAATGCACTCATCAAGGGGGAGATTGAGAAGCCACGCTGAAAAGCGTGGGCCTCTTGGCTCCAGATGTGATGAGTCATTGTCAACGATAGTCAAAGAGGACTGAAAAGAGAGAAAAGATCTACTGCGTCATGGGCCACGTGTGACTCAGGTACACGGGCAGCAAGCGACTGTCGGGCAGAGGGGCCGCGAAGTCGGGCTGGCCCAATCCGGGTACATGGGCTAGGAGCAGCAGAGGACCCACTAGGCTGTTGACTAGGATTGACTCAGGTACACGGGCGGTGAGCGATTGCCAGGCTGAGAAAGCTACGGAGTCGAGCCGGCCCAATCTGGGTACCTGGTGCAAAGTCGGTGAGGCTTTGTCAGTTTCGGCGCAAAACTGACGACCGCTGATCTTGTATCGGACTGTCCAGAAGAGAAGCCGTAGTCGCTACGAAAGCTTAGCTTCCGAATAAGTCATTCATAAATAGGAGTTTACTATTTTGTCCCTAGGCCCACAGTCAGTCAGTCGAGTCTGTAAAAATATCTTAAGGGCAGTTTAGTCCTTTCCTTTTATTTCAGCGTCTGTAAAAAACCCTAAGGGGCTGGTGGAATATTCCTAGCTATTGGGCAGCCTATAAATAGGGCCCCAATCCCTAAGGTTAGGTCACCCTTCTAGAATTCACTTTTTAATCTATTGGGTCATTTTTTTGTTCCCTGCGTTCTCTCTCTCCTGTCCATGCGTGCGCCGCTAGGAAGCTTCCTGTGAGTTCATCTCAGAATTTTTCTCTAGTCCGAATGTTTTTATTCCTGTTGTTTGTGTGCTGCATCTAGTTAATAGCTCTGTAGTTTTTTCGATTTGCGCGCAGCAATTTTATTCCTGAGAGATTGTGTCTCTGTTGCTTCTGTTCTTCATGTGAGGAGTACTAGTTCTTGCTTGTAGCAAGTAGTACCTACTCCCTGTAACAACAGTACACTAGTACTCTAGCCTTGCTTTTTCCTGCGTAGCTTTTTGATCGAGTAGACCGGGCGAAGTCCTTTCTCTGGCTGTTTCTGGCGACGCCCTCTTCTTTGTTCGAAGTCACTCAGCTCCGTGAGGCAGGCTTCGACCTGACATCTTCTAAGGCTTCGCTAGAACTTTTGACTCCGAACTCAAACTATGAGTCTTGCTTCGAAGTGTGATCAGTTCTAAGGTTTTGTTCTGGCATACTTCAGCTCTTTTGTGAAGCATACTTCGACAGGCTTCGAAGTTAGCTTCGATGTATGTCTCTCTGGTAGACTTCGCTCGAAGTGTGTTTTCTGAGATCTTTCTGCTGCTGTCTTCTTCGAGGGTCATTGCTTGTGGGTTCGGAGCTTGTTATTCGAAGTAAGTCCTCGATTCGAAGGTTACCACTTCGATGGTCATACCTCGATCAAGCTAACTTCAAAGGTAGAGTGTAGGCTTCGATTTGGTTTTGCTGCTGTGTGTTTAGCTTCGCTACTCTTTTGGAGGTTGCTTTTCTGCGAGCTTTGTTCTAAGCTTTCTGATCGATGTTTTGGCTTCGAAGTACATTGTTCGAAGCAAGCTTCGATACTTTCATACTTCGCTTCGAAGCATACTTCGCTCTCTGCCACACTCAAACTAGGATAAACTCAACAAACCTTCAGCACTACATTGACAACCTTCACTAGGCTTCGACAAGGGACTCCGAAGCAGGCTTCGTCACTGCGAAGCAGGCTTCGAGACCAAGAAGCAGGCTTCGACACAGCGAAGCAGGCTTTGTCAAGTTTCAAACAGGAGACAAATTTGAACAAAAACTTCTCATCCCCTTTCATGTATACTTAGAGCATCTGCTGAGAATGTTTTTATCTGCCTGATTAGCACTGTATTGGTGTTTCTCTGTCTAGAACACTAGACTTTCCTTGGCTAGATACTTTTAGACTTAGGAGCAGGCCATTGATTCGAAATAATTTTTAGGCGCCCATTCACCCCCTCTGGTCGCTACTTTCGGTCCTACAAAGTCTTAGCTTCGATGCGTTCCAAGAGAATTCTCTCAGTCTCGACCACCTCCTTGTGGGCTTTCATCGCCTCTAGGAGTGACACCTAGTTAGCTCGATCGACTATCCGCATAATGGCTAGCTGTACCTCCGGGTGATAGAACTCTTGGTACGTAGACAGTGTGAGGGCTTCGACCAACTCCGTTTATAGACGATCTAGGACATCATTGAAGTGACCCCATATCAGTCCTGAGTCATTAACTAAGACCTCAACTGGATTACCCAGGCAATGTAGCAGGTCTAACAACACCTCTTTCACTGCTGAAGGCAAATGAGTCACAGCCGATGAAGAAACATTGACAACCTCCTTCATGTATTGCCGGATGTCAAAGGAAAACTGCTGGGAAAAATACCGAAAGAAGAAAACAAAATCAAGGGCAACTCCACTACACTATGACCAAATAGAGGAACACTTACGTCAATGGGTTTTGTAGATGCAGCCAATCGTAGAGTGCTATCGGTAGAAGAAGAGGCTGCATCATCATCGATCACTAGAAGAGTGTGCGGACCTTCCTTGAGGCTGCCTGGGGGGGTAGGTGACCCCGCAACATCTAGAGTAGGCTGCATTCAAGACCGATATCAGTCATGTCGAAGAAATAGGTGAAGAAAAGCAAGACAAATACCTGATGGGAGGTCGAGGCAAAAGCTTCCCTGTCATCAACCACCACAGCTGCTGGCGCATTTGTTCTTGGCATCAAATAGTGGAATTTGTTGTATCGTTTGGTGCATTGGAACCTGTCGGCGAGGACTTGGGCACATTAACTCCAATAGCAAGTGCCACCGTAGCACCCCCGTCAAGCGAGAGAGATTGAGTACCAGCCAGGACACCGGCCATCAGGTCAAAAGCCACCAGAGAAGGCGCCACAACGAGAGAAGAGGGCTGATAGGAATAGATATTTAGCACCGATGGCGGAAGAACATGACATGCAATACAAGGATACGAACATACCCAAACCGATGAACGCATGACAATAGCAGTTGTAGTGTGTTTGGCTGGAGGAGTAGGCGGCATCAACTAAAGAGGAGAAGACGTGTCATCAACGAGGAAGACGTCACTCAACGAAGAGGAGATAAAAGAGGTACCTGGCTAGATCAGGCCCGAGTAGATCGGCGTGTTCCCACATGCTATACTTTGCGCTTACACGCCGGAATCTTAACTCACCTCTTGGAAAGCAAGTCCTTTAGGGTAGAGACCCCTCTACACAGGCCGCTGATGGATGATCGTGGTTGGTATATGATCTGCCGACCACTGTGGATCATCCGCGGAGCATCCGTGCCATCCCCCTTGTACAACACAAAAGCCGGTAAGGAAAAGGAGGAGGAAGGAAATAGAAGAGTTAAGGTATGGGCTTACCGGTGAAGAGTCGTCAATGTAACCAGGGTGGTAACGCTAGCAGTAGGTCCTAGGGGCTGATCAAATAAATGCAGCGCCCATTCATCCAACCAAGCATCAAAATCAGCAGATCTAATGGTGCAAGCCGACCAAGGGGCAAGATCACCATAAGGCAATTGGTCAGCCACCCGAGACAACTGCTCGTATTCCCGAGCCTCTGCAACCTCTCTGCGGATTTGGATTCAGTCGATAAAAAATAAATGAGGAGGAAGCTGGCCAAATCATAGATGCTGCGAGCAGACAGTCGGGTGAAAAAACTCGAAGGAAGCCCTGCGGGTAGTGAAGTTGATGGGCAGGAGACAAGGGGTGGTTAGGGTCTTGAATGTTCTGGTGGACCCCTCGGTCTGACATACATCGGCCAGGAGGAACTTGTGGGGGTATTCATATTCAGATAAGTAATCGTTTGCAAAAATATTATCCTTTCACTCCCAAATACACAATAAAATGATGTGAACCAGAAGCTCAGAAAGTTAGGAGACAATCGACAAGAAGATCGACATGCGGCTGCCTCGCCCAAATATGCACATTGATGGTAGTTGGGGGCAGCCGATTCAAGATGGTCCGTAGGAAATTCCATCAAATAAAAGGGGAGTCATCGGTCATTTCAGCGGAGTAAATGTTAAGCCACAATTGCAAGAACCACCAGGGTCTGTCGAAGTGACTGATAGGCTCACCGACCTATAATTTGGCCGATACTTGATGGAGAAGGTGGTAGGTGGCGCCAAGGAGGTATCGAGCAAGAGGGATTTTATTTTTTGCAGCAAGATGCTCGGCCAATAATTGGAGATGGGCGGTTGGACCTAGGGTCAATCCGTAGAACACAAACCGTTCCTGCCAGAGATTGAGGAAGGCCACATGTTCCTTGGCGTCGATAGGACAAATTTTCCTATTAAACTTCGTGATGTACTTGCCCTAGTGTCCAATGGATTTCACATCGAGATGATGAGTCAACTTGGAGTGAAAGGAGATAGGATCACAAGGGGAGGTGATGTTTAGGGAGGTCAAGGCGAGAATGTCAAGAAGGGAGGGAGTCATCGGACCATTATGGAAGATAAATGCGTTAAAGGTATCGGACCAAAAATAACATGCAGTGGCGGGAATTTACTCGTTCTTGTAGGACTCAACAAGAGAAAGACCGATACAATGGCTGATGCCAACCTCCTCCCAGGACGGACGTTTGATGGCCGATACCCTAAGGTACCAGTCGTGCCAGCCAGGGAGTTGGGAAGGGAAAACCCTAAAACTAAGATGCCAATCGGAAGAAAGCATGGAAGAGTGTTTGAAGGGGATCCAATTAGTTTTCGTGGAAATAATATCGATAGGATCATGGTTACCCTTCGAGCCCAGAAATCGACGAGTCGCTTGGTCAGCAAGGGGAATCGAAACTTGGCTCCATAAGTTCTACAAAGAAAATGTAAAGAAAACAATGAAGGAGGGGCAAAGAAAGACGAATGAACCAAAAATGAGTGGACAATGAAAAGCCAAAGGAAAGGAGAAGAACCAAAGGACACTGAAGACTTACCTCGGGGATTGCGTCGACGGTGGCCATTGCTAGAAATGCTAGAAGAGTGGGGCTAGTGAAAAGGGCGAAGGTGGCAAGCAGCGGCGGTCACAGGTAGCACCAGAGGAACACGGTGAAGAGCTCAGGCAGAAGGAGTGAACAGTAGGCCAAAAGCGTAAAAGGAAAGGCGAAACAACAAAGATACTTATAAGACCCCTCGGCAGTCGAGTCAAGTCAATCCCACCGGATCTGGTGGGAACCACCTACAACATTCGGCAAAAGGTAGTCAAAGGGAAGTTTTCGATTTTCGAAAGGTCGAAAACCTTTGCAGGTCAAGGAATAGAGGATCCAAAGTTTTGGTTTGATAAACGTCAATGCAAAAACAAAACATTGAGGAATGAAGCCTAGTCTGACGCCACCACAAAAGAAAAGTAGATTCATCAGACTAGGAGACATCCGTTGCAATTGTGAATGGCCAAAGGAAAAAAGATGAGGCAGAGGAAGCCAGAAGTGGTACAAATCTGAAACCCTGGATGATATTTTAAGTATTTAAAATTGAGGGTTTTGGCTGATAGTTAATGAATGTGAAAGGATCATGCGAATGGACGTGGTGGCAGGGAATAATGACCAGTAGTTTCAAAGCATCAGAAGCCACTTAATGCTCGAAACTGAGGGGCATGTGTTGACGTCCAATATTTGGTAAAGCCTAGGTCCCACCAAGGACGTCGCACGGTCAACAAAGGTCAAAGAGGTTCAGTCAAAGAAAGTCTAGGAAGCCTATTCATGACGTATGAGTGGCTGGATGAGAGAAGCCGATGGGGATAATGATGAGAAGAAGATGAAGATTATTCAGAATCGGTTAAGATAGGATGCTTGGATGGCAAGTCTCCGGACTATAAATATGTACCCCTTAGTTAGGTTTTTACACACATCTCTATCAAAAAACTACTCGACACATTGCCACCCTTGGCTTCCAAGGTAAATCATGATGAGATTCGACACTCGGAGCTGGGCTACATTGTTCCAATCTCCAACGAAGAGGTGAGTACCGCCACCCCCCAACGACCGTATCGACTAGGTCAGTATCCTCACATATGGATCAATTTGATCTCTTGAGGTGAACGTCGAAATAGGATGGTTGCCGATTGTCCTCGGTGTATTTAGCTAGGTCTAAGGCTGCGTCAAATTGATTTCTTAGATTGAGGTGATATAGGTGTGAGTTTGAGGCTTCATCGGTTAGGTCCGACATCTCTTGCTATTTTATCTCTTTTATGGTGTAAACCGTTCATCTAAATAAAGCATGCCTGATACTTTGACATATTATTAAGATCATCGTGACTACCTACTATCTTGGTTAGGTCCAATCTAGTTATTGTGATAATTTTCATGATATAGATATGTTATCTCGTATGTTTTATTTATTTTTATTGGAGTACAAGCCGACAGATTATCTTCAATTCAGTGCCATAGCATACCCTCCATCGGAAAGTGCTCATTGGCCCACATGCGTAAATTATCTATCTCATTGGCCGATGGCATGCTCGCCCAATTGGTTTAGTCATGGTCATCAGCCCTATGGACGATCGACATGATATTCCACGATTTCACTATCTTTGCCGCAGTCATCGTCTCGCTAGTCGATCGACTATGCTACTAGTGTTATCCTTTCTGTTTCCTTATCAGTTGCAGGATCAAACTGATTGACATGCCTTGAACCCTTTTTATCAGAACATAGGACCTGCACTGGAGTTAATCAGATCTCCCAAGCCATGCGTGTGTCACAGTGTGACCAAAAAATACACCAACATGATCTTTTTGTTTGTTTGTGTTTAAGGGTGATGCTTCTTCATCGGCCGTCTAAAGGTGATACCGTCGGTATCGACTGTCTCTGTGTGTTGGTATTTATGCTTTGTCTTAACGATCGCTCAATATTTCCTTAAGTACTCCCCGCTCGGCCTTTTCCTGTATCTCCAATGTAATTGTCTTTAATCCAGTTTGTCTCATCGAGACCTAGGTACTTATGAAGGTTAGCCTCGGTCTATCACCGGTGTCCGATGTTTGTATTTCCATAGTTCATCAGTTGCGAAAAAGTCTTGACCGAGTCCAGCCTTTGTTCCTTGGCATCATTTTCATAAGATGAGCTCAAGCAGTCCCCATTGGCCGGGTTGATACCAATGTCTGATACTTTCTTATCCTCATGATCAGCCTTATCCGTTACCCTCCATTCACTTTTGATCCTTCGGGGCCAATCCGTTTCTTCATCGTACCTCTATGTCTTCGATTCTCTTTGTCGCAAACGTTGGACCCTTCTCTTTTGACTCCTTGTGAAAATACCTCTGGGGCACCATCGCGGATTCTCTAGTGCATCACTAGCATCGACCGGTTGGCCGATTTCCTCAGAGTTGATGGGGCTGAGCCTTTCAAGTGCCGATATCCTCGATGGTGACAACCTTTGGTTAACGACTTCTCGATCATGTGGCCCTGGATTAACGTTATATGGTCGATGCCCACCTGTTCCATATCCTTGGCGCCGCATCCAGAGCAGTCATCCATTGATGGTAGACACAACCCTTTATTCCCGCAAATCCTGAAGAACTCACAATTCCAATGAGGATTGAAACATGAGTAACTGTGGTTGTCTTCGCTGACCATCCTCTACTTCGACTTCCTTTGATATTTCCTGATGAGATTCGAGGAAGCGACATTGCTGCTAGCTCTTATGTTTTTCCTAGTATGCCGATCGTCAGCATGGCATGCATGCACCATGTTGACTAGGAATGGATGAAAGTCGATATTCATCGGATTCTTCCCATCATTGAACTTGATTCGTCCTTGCTCCACTGTTGATCTGATCTGTTGCCTGAACACTTTGCACTCATTAGTATGATGCGATGGGGAATTGCACCACTTGCAGTACTTCCTTTTCTTCATTTCATTGGTAGGCAGTATCACGTGACCAGGTGACAAATGGATTTGCCTCTCATTGAGCAACATATCAAATATTTTATCGGCCTTGTTGATGTTAAAGTTTTACTTTTCCTCTTTGTCAGCCGGTTTCACCCAAGGGAATGCAACTTGCTTATTTTTTCTAGACCATTCAACCATACTGACTTCTGCATCTGACTCGCTGCTCTCGTCGAAGTCTGAACGGTACACCTGAGTGTATGCCACCTTCTTCTGATACCTGTCTCTCTTGGCTTCTTGGAATTGACTCTCATGTGTCAATACCCTTTGCACTAGTTGGGAGACGCTCTCAAACTCATGTGATGAAAATCTCTCCTTAATCGGGTTTAGGCGTCCCTAAAATGCCAACTCTGCCAACTAGGTATTACTAAGGCTCAGACTATAGCATATGCTCCATACGTCTCAGAACCTCTATATATAATCTTGCACCTACTCATCCAATCTTTGATTTACGGTCATCAAGTCGGTGAGTTTCATTTCTTGAATGTCGGCGAAGAAATATTGGTGAAACTTCTTCTCCAAATCTGCCCATCCTTTGATGGAATCCATCGGCAGTGAAGCAAACCACATGAAGGCCAATGCCTCCCCACACTGGGTGAGGAAATGGCTGATGTGCTCGATCATGGAGACTGAAGTCTTGTCCTGAGAACTTGGTGATGTCGGGTATCTTGTATTGTCCGGGTACTAGTACTCGGTCGAACCATTCTAGGTACGGCTGCCAATACATGTACGTCTGTTCTTTGGGCTTCAGCCCAAATTGATCTTTGATAACCTCCGTGATCCAATTCACCTAGTCATCTTCTTGTTGTCCCAGTGTTGGGTACCGTTCAGACATTGGGGCTTGCTGACATTGCTTTGGCCAGGCAATGTTGTATCTATATTGCCCCTCATCACCATACGGTTGTGCTCCAAAGTTCACGGTCCTATGGTACCCTTGAGGCATATCGTCAGGTGCCCCCTAGGTAGCATAATGTCTGGTAGCACATTTCTTGCGACACCATATGTGACTTGTGGGGCCTCCTACCCTATTGGCCTGGTGCCAGCCATCGAGAACGGTGATGACACACCTCTTTCGAAGTTATACAACAAACTCGATGGCAAGCATCGAGCGGGGCTGATGGTTCGGTCGCCCTATTTCCTTCATGGCCGACGGAGAAGGTCGGATGCTCTAGCCTCATCGGCCCTTGCAGCTGTGGATCCAGCCGATTGTGTTGCAGATTCTGTAGCAGTCTAGTATGAGTATCGGGGAGATACATTGGACCTTGTGACAGTTCATGGGCTACAATGCCATCAATGGTCTTCTTGATCAGCCCATGGAGGCTGTTGACCAATGTTCCAAATTGGATGATGAGCGTGTGGTGAAGCACGTTGTCGACGATCTCCTAGAAACTAACATGATGGCTTTTCCAACTCATTGCGCCTCCATTGAGGCAGAACACAAATCCAGACTAACGATCTCGAATTGTCCTTGTCAATTTGGAAGCTAGTATCGGTGTAACCACTTACAATGAGCTCCTCTGTACCACTATAGAATAGGAACATATCCTTAGTCCTTCTCAAGTACTTAAGGATTCTGTTTACTACACCCCAAATACTTTTACCTAGGTTTGACTAATATCTACTCGTAACACTTAGAGCATAGAAAACATTTAGGTGCATACACAGCATGGCATACATGATGGACCCGATCATGGAGGCATATTGAATCATACTCATCTTCTCTAGCTCATCAGGTGTCGAAGCACATCAAGTCTTACTTAGAGAAATTCCATGTGACATTGGCAGAAAACCATTCTTGGAATTCTACATTTTGAACCATTTCAAAACCTTGTCAATGTACATAATGTATCTTAATCTAATTAACCTTTGTTGATAGAAAACAATGGCATTAATGGTCAAAATGTCAAAATTGGTACTTTTGGCTGAAAATATGCTAGACTTGGCATCGGCCGGTCCAACCGGCCATGTAGGTCCGGTCAGACTTGCAATGTAGGCCCAGTCAGATCGGCCATACGGGTCTGGTCAGACTAGCCTACTTTGAGTCCGAATAGGATTTAATTGATTCCTAGGGTATTTTTATCTCTAATCAATTCTTAATGACTTCGACTCGTATATAAGTCAAATTAGAGCCCAGGCACATCATGTCCAACCCCTATAAATATTGGGGCAAGTCCGATTCAAGGGACCGCACCCAAAACCCTAATAGATCAAATCTATTATTTACCTTGAATCTACTTCCTTGCCCTAGGATTAGTTTAGCACATCCAAATTTGTTGGTTTGCCCTCATTGCCGGTCCGACCAACTGAAGGCCTAGAGGGACCCCTTCGGCCACCCCTTCGCTTGGTACATTGGAGCACCCCTTCGGTAAAACCCTCCGTAGCGCTAGTCCAACCAATGGTATAGCGTCGATCTAACCGGTCTGTCTTGTCCGGTCTGACTGCCAACTTAGCTTCGGTCCAACCAACCCTAAATTGGTCGGTTTTGTATTTTTATCTACAACTCGGTTAGTTAAATAATATTTTATTATTGTTTAATTGCCTAGCGACTCCACCTCCCTTGTCAATAATCAAGGGTCATCAGAACACGATTGCGACATCGTGTCATGCCCAGGGTTGTTCCTAGGTATCCACGTGCTTTTGGATCATTGAATCGGTGTCAGTGAGTTGGTACTTTGACCGATAGATTTTAGCGTCAACACACTTTTTGGCGACTCCGCTGGGAACAAACATGCTAAGTACTACTACATCGGTGATGGGTACACCTACTACGTCTACATCAATAGGACCCTCGACTGCCGATCCACCCAATGGGGAGCGCAGAGATCGACAATAGCAACATCATCCTCCCCACCCTCGATGACCTTTCCGAGGAAGATAGGGCGGAGATCGAGGCCAAGACGAAGGAGTTGCACGCTATCCTTCTTGGGCGCTTCACCAAGACCCGTAGGGGCTTCGTCAAGTGCAACATCGACATCCCCGACTTCTCTGGGAGCAAGGTAACACCATCGTCCCCTCGACTATCCTCCCGGGACATCGAGCAAAAGATAGCCACCATAGTAGACCAGGCAGTTAGCGCCACTTTTGCAAATAGTCTAGAGGCCGCAGTCGACTCTAAAATGGAAGTGACGTTTAGGAGATTCAACTTTTTTGAGGCCGCTTCTCCAACTCTAATTGCTAGTGTACCCCCTATCCATCACATACACAGTAGAACCAACGGGAGTACCAGGAAAACCATCGCGTCTACGACCTCATCATCTATGGCTGAGACCATGTTCAACCATGTCAGTCAGACCAGCCCTTGGGCCAGTCAGACCGGCATATGCTAGCCTCAACAACCGACAATAGTCGGTCAGACTGGCTATTACACCCTCAGTCAGATGGCCCCATGGCCGGTCAGAACACCCCTGCCACCCATTACGCGCCACCTCCGCTTGCGCCTACGATAATGTTTCCCAAGCTTCACCGCACCTCCTGCTCCCGCGCACCCGTATAGACCTGAGCGCATCCCTTATCACGATCTCGCACGATAGGAGGAGCCACACGACCGACCCGATGAGATACCACCACGTGTTGAACCCCCACACGAGAGACGCGTGCATGCAAGAGGCGTAGATGACATCGAAGAGCGAATTCATGCACTGTTTAGAGAATGTGCGGGTGTTACACCTAGGGATCGAGATAGGGTTTACCACATGCCATACCCAGACCATTTCGACACTATCCCGTACTCGTGCGACTTTAGGGTTCCCGAGTTCACAAAATTTGATGGTAAAGGTAGTAAGACCACCCTAGAGCACATAGGCCAATTCCTAGCACAATGTGGTGAAGCTAGTGGGTTGGATGCGCTGAAGCTTATGTTATTTTCCTTATCGCTTTCCGACACCGCTTTCACTTGGTTTTTGGCATTACCGCCGAACTCCGTGCAGACTTAGGCCCAGTTAGAGTAGAAGTTCCACAACTACTTTTATACTGGGTAGACAGAACTTAGGCTCTCACACTTAACTTCGGTTAGACAAAAGGCTAGCGAAAGTGTCTCCGAGTACATTAGGCGCTTTAGGGACACTAGAAACTGATTTTTTACCCTAAACATTTATGATAGGGACTTGGCTGACCTAGATTTTAACGGTTTATACTCCTAAATCAAGGAGAGGATATATGGCCAGGATTTCTTCAAAGTTAGTCAAGTCCTACAGAAGGCTCTGGTTCTGAAAAGCCAAGCCAAAAGTAGAAAATTCACTAAGATGTTTAACAAACCTAAGGCCGAGGTGCAAGTCATGGAGAAGTCCGATGAGGAATCACCAGAGAGTGAGGATGACTCGGCCGATATGTACACCATAGAGTGGACTTGGTCTAGCAAGGCCAAGCCCGTCACCTGCTCTGATTTACGGCCGTCTCCCACTAAGAGTCGGCCCCATGAGGTGGAGTATGCATTTGATGTGACCAAGTACGATAAAATATTTGATTTTTTGTTGAAGAACAAGCTCATCAGATTACCGAAGGGTCACGTCATTCCGACTGTCAATGACTTGATGAAGCGAGCTTATTGTAAGTGGCATGATTCACATTACCAATCTACTAACGATTGTAATGTTTTCATTGACGGGTACAATCGGCCATAGAGGAAGGATGATTGAAGTTGGATAGAAACCCTAAGATGAAGCTTGACCAGGACCCCTTCCCCGTAAATACCATTGATCTCGACGGGAATAAGGTGTTGATTCGACTCAAGCAGGCCGAGTCGTCCAAAGGGAAGACAGTCATAATTGGAGAACCTTGCACACACACACACTCATGCCAAAGAACCCTGAGGTAGGAGTGTGGAAAGTCAACACCAATGTGTCGTCTTCGGCTGTGGCTCACAAGAAGCCGAAGGTGACATATGATATGCTACTACAGAAGCACAAGAAGAGGGACAAGAAGGTGAACACTCGGCCAATACCTCTAGTGAGACCGAGCCCTCCTCAAAAGAGTAGGTTCGGCCCACAATGGGTGAGACCACTGGAGCCACCTTTTCCTCCACCGCCATATCACCTGACGATGGCACAGTGGCCTCCGTGTTACTTTCCGCCTCCTGTGTACCCTGCCCCTTACTATATAGCTCGCTTTGTGCCTTCCGATGTTTATAACATGCATAGTAAAATTGGTGCGGCAAGGGGCGACGTCTTCGACAAGTTGTCCGTCGCACCACGAGGGCATACAAAGGAGGTGTTTGAGGCCATCGTGGTCAACGTGGGGTCCCAAGACATCCCAATCCCTAAGGGGACCCCCTCGGAGCAAGACGGAGGCGGGCCATAAAAGGTGGCCGAGTAGGAGTCTACTGATCTCACCATAACCCTAGGGCTGATAAGACCGCCCTCACCACCCCGGTCTGACCGGCCTACTATGGTCGGTCCGACCGACATTTTTCAAACATCCAGCACTAGCCGGTTCGACTGACCCCCTATGGTCGGTCCGACCAATAGGGCCCGGTCATACTGGCCCCTTACGACCGGTCCGACTAACAGTACACGAGAACATATCTCCGCCAAGCACAAAAATGTTGAGGCCGATCCAACTGCTTCCCATTCAGCCAAAAATTCTAGGAGCAAGTTCACCATGCTTGGCACGAAGCCGCAACTTCACGGGCGCCTCCAAGTATGACCAAATCACAAAAGGAGGCGACTACAACATCTTTGGGCTCAGGAGATGCGCGAGAAGAAAGCCGAGGATGAGAAGGACAACCATTTTTGAGTAGATCGTCCCCGACCAGTGATGAAGCAGGTTTGGAAGCTCAAGCTGGTTGTCGTGGGCAACTCGGCTCCTACTTCGAGAAACGACAAGGATGATCTGATTGATGATGACTACACGCCTGTCTCTAAGGGACCCATTTCTCAGGCGATGGACGTAAACATTGTCATGCTTCTCGCTGAGTTCGCACTACCACAAGATGAGGCCGAGGTCGTTCAACTGAACCTCGGCCCACGGGAGGCCATTTTCGAGAAGCCCGAGGATACGACTCACCACCTGAAGCCTCACGGTGGGCAACAAGCGCTTCCCACAACCTTCTTCGTCATTGATGTGCAAGGTAAATACATCATATTGCTTGGGCATGATTGGATTCACGCAAATTGTTGCATTTTGTCTACCTTGCACTAGTGTTTGATTCAATGGGATGGTGATGATGTAGAAGTTGTACCAGCTAACACTTTAGGCCCAAGTTTCTTTGGCTGATGTGTCTATTGACGCCGTTCATGACAAGGTAGAGTGTCTATTGGGTAGAGACCTCTCAGATTACAACTTTGTTAGCATGTCTAAGGGGCGATATGTTCTAGTGTCTGTAAAGCCGGCTGATGTAGCCCAACTATCTCTGAATTAGTTGTCATGTCAAGTAAGAGTAATCTTGATTGGCTAAAGTCTTGTGTATAACAATATCGGTCTTCTAAAGATGGTATTGCCAAAGCCATTGAAGATTCTAGTGAAGTAGAAAAGTTAGGTCAATGTAGTTTTCCAAGGCTGACCTTTGTAAATCAAAATTTACAGGCTTGTGAAAAGGCCGGGGTAATAAAATTGCTTTGGTCATATGTTGATTGTTTCGCATGGGAATATAGTGAGAAGCCCAGACTTAGCCGCAAGCTCGTAGAGCATCGGCTGCCTATCAAACCCGGGTTTAGGCCTTATAAACAACCTCCTCATCGTTTTAATTCGGCCGTGTATGACCGAGTTAAAGAGGAGATAGAACGACGACTAAAGGTTGAGTTTATTAGGCCGTGCAGGTATGCTGAATGGGTCACTAACATTGTGTCTGTCGAGAAGAAAGGGAGTGGCAAGATTCATGTATGTATTGATTTCAGGGATTTGAACAAGGCCACTCCGAAGGACGAGTATCCCATGTCGATAGCCAACATGTTGATCAACGATGCTTCGGGACACAAGGTACTAAGTTTTCTTGATGTAAACGCTAGTTATAATCAAATCTTTATGGCCGAAGAGGATGTTTACAAAATGGCCTTTCGGTGCCCTGGTTTTGTTGGCTTGTTTGAGTGGGTTGTGATGACTTTTGGTTTAAAGAATTCTGGCGCTACATATCAACGTGTTATGAACTTGGTCCTCCATGACTTTCTAGGAGTCATGCTAGAGGTCTATATAGATGATGTTGTAGTCAAATCGTATTCTATGGGAAACCATTTGGCCGATTTAAGAGTTGTTTTCAAAAGAATGCGTTAGTGTGGCTTAAAAATGAACCTGCTCAAGTGTGCTTTTGGCGTGTCGGTGGGCAAGTTCTTAGGATTTATCATTCATGAAAGAGGTATTGAAATTGATCCTAATAGGCTTGAGAAGATTAAGAATGTTTAAGCATCAATATGCAAGAGAGATGTACAATAGTTGCTAGGCAAGGTAAACTATTTGCGTCGCTTTATATCTAACCTGTCTAGCAAGATTGATGCTTTTGTCCCCATACTTCGGGGGGCAAGTCAGCAACATGATTTTGAGCGAATTAAGGAGTACTTGTCATCACCGCCTGTGGTAAGAGCACCAAAAGCCGGGATTCCATTTTGGCTATACGTTGCTGCAGAAGATAGCGCGATAGGATCTATGTTGACTTAGGAGGTGGAGGGAAAAGAGTACATCATCACATTCTTGAGTCATCACCTATTAGATGCCGAGACGAGGTACGTGTTCTTAGAGCATTTATGTTTATCACTTTATTATACATGTACCAAACTTCGCCACTATCTTCTATCTGGCACATGTATTGTTACTTGTCAAACTGATGTCATAAAGTACATGTTGCAAAAGCTGATTCTAAGTGGGAGAATTGGAAAATGGGCTTATGCTTTAATTGAGTACGATTTGGCTTAAAAACCTTTGAGAGCTATGAAAGGCCAGGTCGTTGCAAATTTTATAGTTGATCACCATGTAGATATCAATTGGAGTAGTGATACTGCTTTGATTGAAGTAGAGCCATGGAAACTTTACTTTAATGGTTCGGCTTGCAAGAATGGCCAAGGTGTTGGAGTTGTGCTCATATCACCTAGTGGTATGAGTTTCGAGACCTCGGCCCGGTTATAATTTCTTTGTACTAATAATCAAGCTGAATATGAAGCTTTATTATTAGGACTTGAATTGTTAAGCTCTATGGGTATGAAATATGTTCATGCATATGATGATTCTCTATTAGTTGTTCAACAATTAGTTAAAATTGCTCAATGCTTCAATGGGTTATTGAATAGTTACTTGGATAAATGTCTAGACATAATTGACACTTTTGACGATTTTGAAATTTCACATGTGCATAGGGAAGCCAATTTAGTAGAAAATGACCTGGCTCAGCAAACATCTGTTTACCAAATTAAAAGAGGTAATTTTCTCACATAAGAAAAACCAATGCTTGACTTATTTTTACCACGCAAGTCAAAACACATCGGTTTGACCGGCCTGACATGGCCGGTCCGACCGCCGGTGTGTAGTTAGTTTGACCAGCCATGTCAGGCCGGTCTGACCACCCTGTGTTAGCCGTCCAACAACGGCCGGTCTGACTGGCCCTCTATAGCCGGTCTAACCACCCCATGTTAGAAAATTTTAGTACACAGGGGCAAGTTCAAATTTGTAATTTGAATGCCAATTCAAGTGAGAATTTGACGGGTACTTCAGGAAATCACGAGGATGATAGGAGGACTCCAATTATTCAATATTTTAAAGATCTCCGTAAGCGGGTTAATCGAAAAGTTCGGCGTCAAGCGTTTAAATTTGTATTGCTTGATGATGAGTTGTATCGACGAACAATTGATGGAGTACTTTTGAAAAGTTTGAATGTCGATTAGTCTAAACTTGTTGTGGGTGAAGTACATGAAGGTCTTTGTGGTACTCATCAGTCGGCCCAGAAAATGAGTTGTATGTTCAAAAGAGCGGGTTGCTATTGGCCGACTATGACTGAGGATTGTTTTAAATACTATAGAGGATGTGAAGCATGCAAAAGGTTTGGTAATATTTAGCTTGCTCCTACGTCTTTTCTTAATCCTATTATCAAACCATGGACATTCCAAGGTTGGGCCTTGGACTTCATCGTCCAAATTTATCCTTTCTCTTCAAAATGGAATTAGTTCATGTTGAGGGCTACGAATTACTTCACCAAGTGGACCGACATTATACATAGATTCGACATCCCTCAAACTCTTACTGCAGATCAGGGTGCTTCGTTTGTTTCTAAAGAGGTGTGTGATTTTGCCGAATCTTATGGTATAAAGTTGATAAACTCTTCACCATATAATGCTCAGGCTAATGGTCAGGCCGAGTTGAGTAATAAAATTATGATTAAGCTTATTAAGAATAAGGTTGAAGAGTTTCCTAGAAGGTGGCATGAAGTTATTTCTGAAGCATTATGGGCATGTAGAGTTATGAAACATGGTGCCACCAAGGTAAGTCCATATGAGTTGGTGTATGGACAATAAATTGTTTTACCCGTAGAGGTGAATCTTGGATCTTTGAGGTTGCTTAAGCAAGATGACTTATTAGTCAGCGATTATGAAGTTCTCTTGAAGGACAATTTGGAAGAAGTGACCGATAAGACATTAAGTGCTCTAGAGTCAATAGAAAGAGACAAGAGAAGAGTGGCTAGATATTATAATAAAAAGGTGAGAGAAAAATCATTTCATGTTGGTGACTTGGTTTGGAAGACGATTTTGCCTTTAGGCACTAAAAGCCCAAAGTTTGGTAAATGGTCGCCTAGTTGGGAAGGTCCTTTTAGAGTTGTTGAAATTGCTCCAGGTAATGCATATTTGCTAGAGTCTCTGCACGGAGAGCGATTTCATAGAGCTTTGAATGGTAGGTATTTGAAAATGTACTTTCCAAGTGTGTGGAAAAACACTTGAAGTGTTGAAAGGTCGTATCGAGTATATCGCCCTTAGCTCGTTGTGCTTTTGGCTCACTAAGTATGCCAAAACACAGGGGGCATGTGTTGATAGCATAAAAATGGCATTAATGATCAAAATTGTCAAAATTGGTACTTTTGGCCGAAAATATGCCAGACCTAGCACAGGCCAGTCCAACCGGCCCGGTCAGACCGACCATATGGGTTCGGTCAGACCGGCCCACTCTAAGTCCGAATAGGATTTAATTGATTCCAGGGTATTTTTATCTCTAATCAATTCTTAACAACTTGGACTCGTATCTAAGTCAAATTAGAGCCCAGGCACGTCTTGTACAACCCCTATAAATATAAATATAGGGGCAACACCAATTCAAGGGACCCCCGAAACCCTAATAGATCCAATCTATTATTTACCTTGAATCATACCTTTTCTTTTCAATCTACTTCATTGCCCTAGGATTAGTTTAGCACATCCATCTTTGTTGGTTTGCGTTGTAAACTATCTGTCCGCCGTGTTGTAATCATAGTAAGCCTTGTTGATTCACCCGTGAATCACCCGTTTAATCCACGTTACAGATTTTTATCGGTTTTTATCGGTAATTCGGTCTCTTGGCCGAATTGCATCTGTTTTTTTGGTGTTTTGCAGTGTTTTTCATTTCATCTTCTTTGCCAAAGATTATTGCATCTATCCATTACAAACAAGCTGGTCGGCGGAGCCATGGAGACCGATGTCCGAGAGTTGTTAGTCTGAGTGGAGGCAACACCCCAGTCTGACCGGCCCATGCCGCACTATCATATGACGCATCGGGATGCAGTGGTCTGACCGACACGAGGTCGGTCTGATCGGGCTTCGCATGACAGCTCCGAACCCTTTGCACTCGACGACGGAGCCTCTCCTTAAGAACCCTTCACGCCCTTTGGTTCGATCGGGGATTACCCTTCGGTCCAACCGACCGAGGGCCGAAGGTCACACCAGGTGTCAGAGTACCCCTTTAGAGCCCTTCGAATACCCTCGGTCTGACCGGAGCCCTCACTGCCGGTCCGACCAACTGAGGGACATAGGGACCCCTTCGGCCACCCTTTCGCACGGTACACCGGAAGCCCCCCTTCGGCCAAATCCTCCACACCGCTGGTCCGACTGATGGTATAGTGTCGGTCTGACTGGCCTGTCTTGGCCAGTCTGACCGCCAACTTAGCTTCGGTCCAACCGGCCCTAAATTAGCCGGTTTGGTATTTTTATCTACAACTCGGTTAGTTAAATAATATTTTATTATTGTTTAATTGCCTGGCAACTCCACCCTCCCTTATCACTATCCAGGGTCATAGGAACATGAAGTCGGCGTCGTGTCATGCCTAGGGTTGTTCCTAGGTATCCACACACTTTTGGATCGTCGAATCGGCGTCAGTGAGTTGGTACTTTGATCGACAGATTTTAGCGTCAACATCCTTCTTGATCTATCTTTATAGATCTTAAAGCCCAAAATGTATGCTGCCTCTCCAAGATCTTTCATAAACAAACTCTTTCTCAATGATGTCTTGACAACATCCAACATAGGAATGTTATTTCCGATCAATAATATGTAATCCACATATAAGAAAAGAAACACAAGTTTGCTCCCACTAGTCTTTTTGTAAATGCAAGGCTCTTCTTTATTCTTGATGAAGCCAAACCCTTTGACTATCTCATCGAAACAAAGGTTCTAACTTCGAGAAGCTTGTTTCAGCCCGTAAATAGACCTTCGCAACTTGTAAACTTTCCTAGCATTTTCAAGATCATCAAGACCTTCAGGCTATGTCATGTACACATCCTATGACGCCCCGATTTACCAAATCGAAATATTATTGAATTTCCAAATAAAAACAATAATACAAGAGGTTCATCATGCGACACGTACATACCAGCAATCATCCGTGGTACGCAGACCACATTATTACATAAGAGCAAAATTAAAATAAACTGCATGATGAATGCCCTCTTCCGGATCTTTATTCTTGACTGGGTCGCTACTCTAGACCATCTTCCTCGTAGTAAGCATCCTCTGAATTGTGTGTCCAATGGGTATGAGTACAAAAAGTACTCAACAAGCCACCGCAAATGCAATAGTAATGCAAGGTAATAACAAAGGAAGGATAATGGCTAACAGTGCGAAAAAGTACATTTTTCAGTTGTTGCATTTAGTGTAGTCAAATTTAATCATGTGGAATAATAAACATGGACATCATAATACCATCTAACTCGAGGAGTACGTCTTCCCTCCTTGCTCAACAGTCCTTATATGTCAAATCATCATGCACACTCATTATAAGTAAACTAACTGTGGGATGTCACGCAACCCGCCCTTGACTGTGGGCTCAGCTTTTTGAAAAGATTTATGACTCTGATCAGAGGTGTACTACTGTACCCACAAGGCACGCACTCATTCCAAACACCAAAGTGTAACGAGATGACCCATACCATGGGAACTCGTGCCAAAACCTCAGCATGAAATGCTCCAAGAGATAACCACCCGCTCTAGGTTTACCCTAAAGTATATTTGAATACCCTATTAAATAAACATAAAATACTCAAAATAAACCTATTGTTTTTATTGTACCAACATGTAGAGAATAAAATTATGAATTTTCTGGAATTGAAATGGTAAATTTTAGAGTTAAAATGAACAAGATATGAATTTTTGAAGTTTAAAGCTATTTCTGAATTTAAATTAAATCCAAAAACAGGCGTCGATCCACGGTGAACCAGATTCACCATGAACCCGCGCACTATGTGCGTGCACCGGATCTAGATCCGCCGTTGGATCATGATCGAATGGCCACGGGCGAGGCGAGTGGTTTAAATGAAAATGGCCGCGCGAGATTAAAAGGTCGAACCGATACGCTATGGATGGTCCAGATTCATCGCAAGTTTTAAATACTAACGGACGCACGAGATCACACCATACCGCTTCGCTCAGATCTGATGGCGTGGATTAAACCGCACATGTGATATAACCTGCGTCGTCTGATCGCGATCGCACGACCACGATTGAATCCGACACGACACGAGTACTCTACCCATGCCGGTCGTCTTCTCCGGTGACGGCGAGCGGCCAGAGGCCACAGCGAATGATGGCGGCCAGATCTAAAGGCTAAAACAGAAAGGGGACACTACGGGGATAACGAGGGTACCGTTAGCGAGATGAATGGTCATCGGAGCGTGGCCGGCGACGAGCGGGGACGGCGAAGGCGTTCGGGTCCTCATCGGCGATGGCGTTCCAGCAGGGTTCGTCGTCGATGGAGCATTGGCCGAGGTCGGGGAGGCATCAACGGTCACGTTGGTGCGGTCGTCGAGGATGGAGGGGGACTCTGGTGACAGCGAGCGGTGGCTGGAGCGAGGGCGGCGCTGTGGCGTTAAACCGAGTGTTGCGGGTGTTCTGTTCGTTCTCGCAGCGAGTAAGCGTGAGGGTTGTGCGCGGAGGTGGTCGGGGGTTTAAATAGAGGTACCAGTGGGGGCAGAGGGGGTGAAATTGGGGGGGTCGAGAGTAAACGCCGGCGAGGTGGTTTCCTTGCATGCGAGCGAGTGCGCCGGGGTGATTACGCGTGGATTAATGAGGGAAACGGTTGGCGCGTCGCGGGAGTCTTAATGCCGGCGACGAATTAAAGCGAGGGGGGCCGGCGGGGGCGGATCCGAGGCGGGATCGGTGGCCGGCAAAGTTAGGGGGGTGGCGCGAGGTGGATGACAGGTCCAACAGGTGGGCCAAGGCGGTCAGCGGGCGCGAGCGTACGGGCGTGGCGACTGACGGGTGGGGTCGGGCGGTTGGGCGAGCGGGCGGAGGGGGAGAGGGCCTCTGACGGGTGGGGCCTATCTGTCAGTCCGGGGCGCGGGGAGGGAGTGGGCTGGGCCGGCCGATTGAGGGAGAATGGGGGGAAACGGGCCCGTTACTGTTTGAATTCTTTTTTGAATAAAAATAATTGCTGAAATTAGTTTAAAATATTAGGGCTACTTCCAAGGGTGATAAAAATATGTAAAAATTCTCAAAATATTTCTTGGCCTTGGGATCATATAAAAAATTTTCTAGGCTCTGGTTTGGTTATTTCCTCTAGGTTTTAGTTCATTTAGGCATAAATGGCATTAAAGGAATAAAATAATTCTTTTCAGAGATTAAATATAAAAAATGTATTTTTATTTCTTTTGGAAATTTGGGGTGTTACACATCCTCACTTAGGTTTTCATTGAGGAAAACCGTCTTGACATCTATTTGCTATATCTCATAATCATAAAATGTGGCAATTGCTAGAATGATTTGGATAGACTTAAGCATTGCAACAGGCGAAAACATTTCATCATAATCAACACCTTGAATCTGTCTAAAACCTTTCACCACTAATAGTGCCATATAGATGTGAACATTTCTATTACCTTCTATTTTTTTTCTTAAAAATCCACTTACACTTGATAGTTTTTACGCCATCGTGTGGATCGAGCAAGTTCCAAACTTGGTTTTCTCGCATGGACTGTAACTTGGATCTTATGGTTCCAAGCCATTTCTTAGAGTCTAGTCCCATCACTGCTTCTGCATAGATCTTGGGCTCATCGTTGTCCAACCATAAGATGTCACGCTACCTAGTGGTTAAAAATGTAAACTTCTCAGGCTCATGACCTACCCTCTCAGACCTTCCTGGGATATATGTCTCAACAACGGGCTCTGCAACACCTTGCATATCCTATTGTGGTTCAAAAGGATCTAGAATGCTTTATAGTGTCTCTCGAACCTCTTTGAGATGCACCGTACTTCCACTAACCCCTTTCGAGAGAAATTCTTTCTTAAGAAAAACACCATTCTGAGGAACAAACATTTTGCCCTCTTCTCTATTATATAAATAATATCCTTTGGTTTCCTAGGATATCCCATAACAAGCATTTATCATACCTACGAGTGAGCTTGTCACACATCAAACATTTAACATATGGCTCACAACCCCAAATATTTAGAAAAGACAAACCAGGATGCTTCCTAGTCCATATCTCATATGGCGTCTTCTCTACTAACTTAGATGAAACTCTATTTAATGTGAAAATGACAGATTCTAAAGTGAGTCCCCAAAATGATAATGGAAGATTAGTTTGACTCATTATCGATCAGACCATGTCCAACAAGGTGTGGTTCCTCTGCTCGGACATACATCCATCTCACCTCGTACACACTTTCTTGACCTACTTTGCCCCTGCAATGATTTGCAGGTATGAATCATTGAGCTGATATCAAATACCCATGAATCACTTGGATGAATAGCAAGATTAATTTCAATGACATTAATATCTGAAGTGGAAGTCACACTTCCTTTCTTCTTTTTCTATTTTTCCATATACCACTTGTAGTTCCCCCACTAATGGTCAGGCTTATGGCAGTGGTGGCAAGTGTCAGAGCTAGTAAGACCCGACTTGGATTTTCCAATCAGTGTAGACTTTGAGCTCAAGATTGTATCTAGCGCCTTAACCTTGCCCATTTGCTTTCTCTTCTTTTCTTCCTATTGAACCACCATTACATGGCTAGGATTCTTTCTGATACTTTCCTCGACTTTCTTGAGCATCCCATGCAATTTAGCCATGTTTTTCTTCATGGCATTCATATGAAAGTTCATGATGAATAGCTTAAAGCTCGGAGGGAGCGACTGAAGAATAGCAGATGTGGCCAAATCTTGGTCAAGAGGAGAGCCAAGCTTCTCCATATTCTCGATGTAACCAACCATCTTGATTACATGAGGACTCACTAGATTACCCTCTGCCAACTTGAAATTAAACAAGGTTTTTGAGACATTGTATCTCTCAGCCATTGTTTGGTTCTCAAACATGCCCTTCAACCCTACGATCATATATCATAAGCATCTCTGTTCTCATATTACTTTTGAAGCTCAGAGGACATACATGCAAGCATGAGACAACTGACATCAACTAAATCACTAGCATGCTTCTCATAAGTATGCCTTTCAGTGAGGGGAGTATCATCCTTTAGTTCGTTAGGATGGGTTTACTCTAGAATGTAATCCTTTGTCTCTTACTTGAGAACAATTCTCAAGTTTCAATATTAATCAATAAAGTTTATTTCTTTTAGTTGTTATCTTTCAAGAATAGATCGCAAATTAAAAATTGAAGTATTCTTACCAGTTGTAGGTGCAATGATCTACAAAATTAATGTAAGGTTTAACACTATGACATGTTTATCTTCTATCAAAATAAAAGATGTATCACTATATGAAAAGCAATCGCTTTCTCTCTTACGACATATAGTGTGACAAGATCAATATTCAACTAACTCCTAGTGATCTTTGACATCAGTACTAGAAGCTAGACGACATAGGTAAGCAACCCTTTGATAATCACATCATATGCTCGACTCCCAACTCCATGCTCCAAAGCCCAAAAATGTTTTGATAGCCTTATTAAGAAAACCAATACTATGCATGTGGTTGTTCGACATCCATCCTGTTGGACCGGAAACGGCGACCAGAGGGGGGGTGAATGGGAGCTTTTAAAAATTCGGGCTAAAAACTTAGCCTTCGGTTCAGTTCTGTCTTCTGCGGAACAGGCTTCGAACACTACCTTCGAAGGTCTGGTTCGGAGGTACTTCGACAGCTCCGAACACAGGCTTCGCAGGAGCAAAAGTTCAAAGCCAAGAAGACTTCGCTCCACTAACACCCTTCGAAAATCTACTCTGCTTAGTCAGTGCGGGCTCCGCACACGAGGTGCTACGAGCAGGCTTCGCACTTCACCCTTTGCAAGAGTGGACAGCCCTCTGAGGACTTCGACCAAGTACTTAGCGACAGCAACTGGTGCTGGGCTTCGTACGCGAAGGTCTACACGCACACAAAACGGACTACGCTAAGGGCTTCGACACAGAAAGCAAAACGGGATACTACCAGGGCTTCGCTAGTAAGCAGCGAGGTCTTGCCTCGTGTTACACAGAGCGACAGCACACTGAAAAACACACTTCGCGAGAAAACACCCTTCACCAAGACAGGCTTCGGTGAACTAAAAACTAGCGAGGTATGCAACGCGAGCTCAAGCAAAAGCACAAGGAAGCAGGGCTTCGCCGCTTGAACAAGGAACACAAAATATATTGAACTCTGGATGAAAACCAGCGAGGTCTGTGTACAGGAGCTCAACAGTAAATGCTCAAAGTGTTAAATGTTACCTACCGAGCCCCCATATTTATAGCCCACGGCTTCATCCTAAGGAAGTGACTACATTACCCCTAGGGTTTACATTCGTTTTGTCTCTACAGAACTAAGAGGTACAAAAGGTAGTCCACCTTTATTCTGGAGGCTTCTCTGTCAGCTGCAGAGGGGACAGTGTCAGCCTTTTTCAGAACAGACAGTGTCAGCCTTTACAGTGTTGACTTCTGGAACCTCCCTTCGCACCGGAGGGTGCGGTAGCTTCGGCGAGAAGCCTGCAGCCTGTTGGCCTTCGCTCCGCCGAAGAAGTCCTTCGATACAGTGACGGTTTTGAGCCGAAGCCGTCAAAGCCCTTGGGCCTTCGCACCACCACCTCCGGAGTGGATCACCACGGCTTCGCAGCTACTCCGAGCTCGAACACCGTCCGTCCGTGTACCGAAGTCATGCATGGCCGAAGCACCACAAGACATCCTCACTCCGAAGCCCCACCTTCGGAGTACCACCCTTCGAAGTCCCTCCTTCGTCCAAGGCCTCCGCATGAAGCATTCCATGAGCACTTCGTCGCAGTGCCTCTCCCGAGCACACTCCTCGACGAGCCTCACCCGGACCATGCCTTCGATGCGCCTCGACTTCTGAGACCTTCGTCGGGTACCTTCGAGTGTCTCCCTCCGGAGCACACTTCGAACTCCTCGCCTCCGCAGAGGACTTGGTCCACCAACTCCGAAGTCACTCCATTCGGAGTTCCTTCGAAGTGCCTCACCTCCGAGGACTTTGTCTCGGAGTACCTTCAGCCAGAGCCACGCTCCGCACTTTCTGCCTTCACCTGGCACGCCTCGACCCGAGGACCGACCCGGACCACCTTCGCAGCCACCGTGACGGAGCTCCCCGCTCCCCTGGCATCAAGCCTCCCGCTTGACCCAGGTCCACCCGGCTCGAACCTTGTCCGTCGCCTCCGAAGTCCCTGCGCACCACAGACAAACAAACAAGTGTATCTAGTACTCCGGAGACCTCTCCGGGTTAGCAACCTCCGGCACACTCTCCGGTGTACCGCCCCAAAGTACCGAAGCCATCGGTACGAACCCAGTCATCGTGTAATGCCGGACCCCTCCGATAGGCACACTCCGCTGCAACAGCTGCAGCAAGCAAACACCTCCGAACACCCTTCGGAGAACCACCTCCGAAGCCCCTTCGGAGGTACCCTTTGAACAGAGGGTAAAATCCAGTCAATCACTCATCACAAATACCGAAACCAACCCTTGGTTTCTCAATCTCCCCCTTGATGAGTGCATTGACAACCAAATCCAAGTTCAAGAAAATTTAAAAATTTCAGCACACAAGTGACCATAAAAACTCAGAAAAGAGCCAAAGCATGTCACTTGATAAAGGAATTTTTCTCCCCCTTTGTAAAAGAGTAAACGCCCTTTTGGCAAATCTCCCCTTGATAAGAACTCCCCCTGAATTGAGCAAATTTTTCTCCCCCTTTATGTCAAAAATCTCTCCCCCTTTAAAAATTATGCCTTCTTGCAGCAGAGAACATAGCAAATCTTTTTTTTTCGGAATTTCTCCCCCTTTGGCAATGCAAGCATCAAGGAGCATGTAAAAGATGCAAAGCTTCGAAATGAATAGAATTGCAAAGACATATAATGCAAAAATATGCCAATATTAACACCAATGATCATTTGCTCAGCTCAATTGAACAATCTGTGAAACAAGATGATGGCACGTGATTTTGTCATTTTGGAAGTAAAAGCATCACCACTTAATCACAGCAGCTAGACAAGAGAAGGCAAGGACTGCGCAAGCTAACAATTTCTACCCTAGACAGACAAGTCTTGTTCAAAAAGGAGCTTTAAAAGCAAACTTGATGAATAATTAATTTTGTTGTTCTTTTTCTTAATGCCAGGGGTTATTTGTTTGTCCACCTTATACTTTCCAATCAAGCCAAGCCTAGGCATAAAAGCCATCTGAAGCTTAAGGCGTCGATTTTGGCATACACTACACTATCCCAGTTCAGACCAATGTGCAATGGTAAGCAGTCTAGAATAGAGTAGTGCGACAAACAAACCCTCCTGGATCTTTTCATTTAAACCAGACAAAGCATGGATTTTTGATTTTGATTCAAATATCTTGAAGAATATCCATGAATAAAGAACATATTTTTCAAGTTGCAAATTTTAGCATCCAAGGAACAGTGTCTTGCTGTCAAGTAGATAAAAGATAGCTAAAAGCAGTCCTGCCTAAACAAGCTAGATACACGATTGTGCGGTGAGCAAGTTTTGATTTTAGAAGATAAAACATCATGCACAATCAATGTTCCAGACATATTTCATAGAGCTGAGCTGTCATGATTTCTTTGAATTAAAAGCAGGCATATAATAGCAAAAGATGTAGATGCAATTTCACACATAATGAGCATATGCAAGACAATTTAAAGTCAGCTCCCCCTCACAAAATGCCGTAAGGGTGACAAATGCCAAGTTCCCCACGCAAGTAAGCAAATCGAGAAGCATCAAGGGGTTTTGTAAAAATGTCGGCAAGCTGGTGTTGGGTATCCACATATTGAAGTTCAATATCACCCTTCTCATTGTGATCTCTGAGAAAATGATACCGTACATCAATGTGTTTGGTTCTGGAATGCTGAACTGGGTTGTTTGCAATACAAATAGCACTAGTGTTATCACAGAAAAGTGGAACACTCTTATAATCTAACCCGAAATCCCGCAAAGTGGAAGCCATCCACAAAATCTGAGAGCAACAGCTAGCTGCAGCAACATATTCGGCCTCAGCCGTCGATTGTGCAACACTAGACTGTTTGCGGGAAGACCAACAAACCAGAGACGTACCAGAAAATGACAAGTACCAGAGGTACTCTTCCTATCAATTCTACACCCAGCAAAATCCGCATCAGAATAACCTCTAAGACATAAAGATGAAGACGATGAATACCATATGCCAAATTCAAGGGTGTGTTTGAGATACCTTAGGATGCGCTTAACCGCTTGGCGGTGCGAAGCTCGTGGTGAAGCCTGAAAACGAGCGCACAGACACACAGCGAAGTGTATGTCCGGCCTCGTGGCAGTCAAGTAGAGGAGGGAGCCGATCATGCTTCGGAACTCCTTCTGATCTACGGCTTCTCCATCTTCGTCAGGGTCCAATGCTACAGATGTAGCCATTGGAGTGGCGAGGGGCTTCGCATCGGACATGTCGAACTTCTTGAGCAGGTCCTTGGTGTACTTTGTCTGGTGGACAAAAGTACCTTGTTTGCTTTGCTTGATTTGCAAACCAAGGAAAAAGGTGAGTTCACCCATCATTGACATTTCAAACTCCCTGCTCATGGTATCTGCAAACTCGGCAACTAAAGCATGAGAAGAGCCACCAAAGATGATATCATCCACATAAATCTGCACTAGGAGGAAATCTTTGCCATGCTTGAGAGTAAACAAAGTTTTATCAACAGAGCCCATCAAATACCCTCGCTCAAGCAGAAAAGACTTAAGTCTATCATACCAAGCCCGAGGGGCCTGCTTGAGTCCATAAAGAGCCTTATGAAGTTTAAGGACTTTATGTGGGTACTTGGGGTTTTCAAAACCAGGGGGTTGTTTTACATAAACATCTTCACCTATGAAGCCATTAAGAAAAGCACTTTTGACATCCATTTGAAAGAGTTTGAATCCCCGGGATGTCGCAAAGGCAAGCAAAATCCTAATGGCCTCAAGGCGAGCAACAGGTGCAAAAGTTTCAGTAAAATCAATCCCTACTAGTTGAGAAAAACCCTGAGCTACAAGCCTAGCCTTGTTTCTAACTATAGTCCCATCCTCCCCTTGTTTATTTTTGAAAATCCATTTTGTTCCAATGAAATGAACATTTGGTGGAGGATCAACTAAAGTCCAGACTTGGTTTCTCTCAAAATTTTCAAGTTCCTCATGCATGGCATTGATCCAACTAGAATCAGAAAGTGCATGACTAACATCTAAGGGCTCGAAAGAAGCAACAAATGCAGCATTAGTGAAATGGGCATGAGATCGTGTTACCCTTTGATCAAGCTCACCAATGATCTGCTCGGGAGGGTGCATCCTTTGGACATGATGTGGAGCCTCGCGGCGGGATGCAGTCTCCCCCTCAACTTGTGCGTTGGAGTGGTCCAAGATGACCGATGTTGAGGTAGTCGCTTCGGGACCTCGTGCCGAAGTAGTTGAAGCGGGGTCAGCTTCGGGGATTGATGTTGAGGGTAGTGGGGGATCATCCTCGAATTCTCCGGGATCTTCGTCTTCGAATAAGGTCTGTTCCATGTCGTGTTCATTTGCCTGTTCAAAAGCAGAACTAACAGAGGGGGTTGATTCATCAAAAGTCACATCACATGACTCGATGACAGTGTTAGTTTCCAAGTTATAACACCGATAAGAATGACCATGAGTAGTATAACCCAAAAAGATCCCGTCAGAAGATCGCGACTCAAATTTATCCAAGTTACCACGTTTTTAGGATAAAGCAGCGACAGCCAAAAACTCGAAGATGAGTAACCTTGGGCTGTCTCCCAAACGTAGCTCATACGATGCCAAGCTCCGAAAGTGTGAAAACACTTCATCCTTGCTGGCAAGAAAGAAGACCCAAGAGTAGCGAGAGAAATCGTCGACAATAACAAGAACATACCACTTGCCGCCTAAAGAACTAACCCGAGAGGGACCTACAGTGTCCATATGGAGAAGTTCTCCGGGCTGTTCAGTCATCACTGTGGTGACTGGCGAATGCGAAGCAGCAATCATTTTTCCATGTCGACACGGAGCGCAAACTAAATTCTTCTCAAACTTGAGCTTGGGCAATCCTCGGATCAGACCTAGGGCGCTCAGACGAGCGAGCAACTCAAAGCTCATATGCCCTAGTCTCCTATGCCACTTCCAAAGCTCAGAAGTCGAATGTGCAACAAGACAATGGGAAGAACCAGACGACTCTGAAAAATCAGCTCCAAAAACTCTCCCAACTCTAAAGATCTTACACACCACAACGCCATCAGAATTGAGCACTTGCGAAGTATCGCGATGAAATCGCACTTCGAAGCCCTCATCAAGCAACTGAGATACAGACAACAAATTGTATCCCAGGTTCTCAACCAAAGCAACATCTTTGAGAGTGAAGTTTGAATTAATTCTTACCACACCTTTACCTTTCACTCTACTCCTTCGATTGTTTCCGAAGGTGATATGTTCCCTTTGCTTGGTTGTGGTGAGGCTGGAGAACCAGTTTGCATCTCCGGTCATGTGGCGCGAACAACCGGAGTCCATGATCCACGTGCCCTCCAAGCCTCGACCTGTTGCCTACACATGATAAGAACGCCTCGATCGCTCAGTGCTGGGGTGAGTAAAATAATGGCGAGGCATCCAGCACTGAGTGACACGAGTAGTAGGCACAGTAAAAGTAGATGGTCTACGCACATAATAATCAGAATGATGCAAAGTGCGAGGTCTACCAACATGCAAAGAACGCAAAGCATGTCGAGGTCTCCTACTCTGACGAGGTACAAAGCTACTCGCCCGAGGTCTACCACCATATGGAACATGGTGAACACCTCGAGGAGCAAAGCCTCTCCGAGAAGCACGAGGAGCCTCGAAAACAGGACGAGAGTAAAACTCAGACTCATGCATACCTAAAGATGGGTAATGCATGTCCTGATAGCTCATCGCCTGTGCACGTCGCTCATCCTTGATGCGACGGAAACAGAAACCAATCAAATGACCCGCCCGCTGACAATAAGAACAGTGAAACACTCTCCTGGGGGCATTCTCATGGGTCATAGGAGCAACTCTCACAGGCTCCTTGGGTTTCTTTTGAGTGGTTTTCTTGGGAGGATTTTTCTTGATAGGAGGTGTGGTTTTCTTTGGTGGATGGGTAGGCTTTTTGGCTGGAGGGGTGTCCAACAGAGCTCTCTCTCTCTCTCTAGGGTGGTGGGAGAGGTAAAACAGTTTTGGTCTTACTGTCTGAAGCTATCCTCTCAAACCCAAACCTAGAGCTACCCCTGCTCTGTCAGCACACAACTTGGTCTTGGCCAAGAGCAAATCCATCCTACCCTTTCCCTCAGTGCATTTATTCACCACAGAAAGAAGGTATTCATTTTCTGACATGAGGTTCTCAGCTCGCTCTCTAACAGTGCCTAGCTGGTCCTTAAGGGTAATGCAAGTGTCACAAACAGGTTGCACATCCTTAGAACTACCGGCCCTCTCCAATCTAGACTCCAAATCATGAACATGCTTATCACGTAAATTAATGCTATCGCGTAATAAAGAGCAGTTCATGCAATCAATAACATCATGAGGTCTAGAATCCACCTCCAAAAGCTGCTTCTGTGCAGTCTCAAGCTCAGAAAGAGTTTGAGCATGAACAGAACGCAACTGAGCAAGCTCACTCATGACAACAGAACATGATTCACATTCAGCATCATCAAATTTAGACTTAAGCATGGTATATTCAGTAGAAATAGTTTCTAGCCTAAGTCTAAGGTCTTTTCTTTCTCTAGCGGCTTGCACAAGTAATCTATCCTGACCTAGCACAACTTCATTCAGTTCATCTAATTTAATTAGAAGCTGGTCAGATGATAGGTTTACCTCAGATGAGTCAAGCTCATCGCCGCTGTGATCGCTGTCGGCCATGAAGCAAAGGCCGGTGAAGTCACGTCCCTTCTTGTCCTTCTTGTCCTCCTTCCTTGGGGACTCCTCCTCCTCAGAGCTCGACCCCTCAGTTGAGGAAGTGTCGATGTCGCTGAGAGCAGCAACAAAGGCTCTGGAAGCGGCCTTGGCTACTTTCTTAGCCATCTTGCCGCGCTTGCCCTTCACAAAGGGTTTCCTCTCCTTCTTGTGGTATTTGGGGCGCTCACTCTCATCTCTCTTTTTGACCTTGGGGCAATTGGCCTTAATGTGAGAGGTGTCGCCACATTCATAGCAACCACTAAAACCACTTCTCCTCTGATCCCGTCTCTCATGATGAAAGCGGGTGAACCTCCGAGCAATGAGAGCAAGCTCATCATCAGCTAGAGTGTCCACCTGCTCCTTTGTGACGGAGACCAGGGAGGACAAAGCAAACCATCTGCAAGAACACAAGTGCCTGATGTGCTTGGTTCTGCAGTGGTGCCACGGCTAGTGCTAGAAACCAATGCCAATGGCTGTGGCAAGGAGCTTCTGTGCACAGCAAGAGATGCCTTGGCAATCTCTGTGGACTTCAGCTTGCTAAAGAGTTCGTCACAGGTCAATGTGTCATAGCCTGTGGACTCCTCAATACTGGATATCTTCACTTCCCATATGCTACGGTCAAGAGCATAGAGAAGCTTGATAGCCCTATCATGATCACTGTAAGCAAGCGTCCCGTTGGATCGCAAGTTACTCACTATCGCGTCAAAGCGAGAAAACATGGCATCAACAGATTCACCAGGTGCCTGCACAAACAGCTGATACTGTTGATTGTAGGTGCTTTGGCGCCTGGCCTTAATCTGAGCAGAGCCCTCATGAAAGACAGTGAGTGTTGTCCAAATCTCCCTAGCAGTCCTAAGGTGCTGCACCCTATCAAACTCACTCCGACTCAGACCAATGAACAGTATGTTCCTTCCCTTCGAGTTGGCACTATACTGATCTTTTTCAGTTTGAGTGGTGCGGGTATCAGGGATGGAGTATTGTGAGTCTACAATCTCCCAAATTGCATTTCCTTGGCTTAACAAGTAAGCCTCCATGCGCACCTTCCAGTATGCAAAATCTGTCCCATCGAATAGAGGAATTTTACTGCCTCTATCCATGTCGCCTAAGGATCACAAAACCGGTTAAGGTCAACTGGTGATCTTAACCAAGCTCTGATACCAATTGTTGGACCGGAAACGGCGACCAGAGGGGGGTGAATGGGAGCTTTTAAAAATTCGGGCTAAAAACTTAGCCTTCGGTTCAGTTCTGTCTTCTGCGGAACAGGCTTCGAACACTACCTTCGAAGGTCTGGTTCGGAGGTACTTCGACAGCTCCGAACACAGGCTTCGCAGGAGCAAAAGTTCAAAGCCAAGAAGACTTCGCTCCACTAACACCCTTCGAAAATCTACTCTGCTTAGTCAGTGCGGGCTCCGCACACGAGGTGCTACGAGCAGGCTTCGCACTTCACCCTTTGCAAGAGTGGACAGCCCTCTGAGGACTTCGACCAAGTACTTAGCGACAGCAACTGGTGCTGGGCTTCGTACGCGAAGGTCTACACGCACACAAAACGGACTACGCTAAGGGCTTCGACACAGAAAGCAAACGGGATACTACCAGGGCTTCGCTAGTAAGCAGCGAGGTCTTGCCTCGTGTTACACAGAGCGATAGCACACTGAAAAACACACTTCGCGAGAAAAACACCCTTCACCAAGACAGGCTTCGGTGAACTAAAAACTAGCGAGGTATGCAACGCGAGCTCAAGCAAAAGCACAAGGAAGCAGGGCTTCGCCGCTTGAACAAGGAACACAAAATATATTGAACTCTGGATGAAAACCAGCGAGGTCTGTGTACAGGAGCTCAACAGTAAATGCTCAAAGTGTTAAATGTTACCTACCGAGCCCCCATATTTATAGCCCACGGCTTCATCCTAAGGAAGTGACTACATTACCCCTAGGGTTACATTCGTTTTGTCTCTACAGAACTAAGGGGTACAAAAGGTAGTCCACCTTTATTCTGGAGGCTTCTCTGTCAGCTGCAGAGGGGACAGTGTCAGCCTTTTTCAGAACAGACAGTGTCAGCCTTTACAGTGTTGACTTCTGGAACCTCCCTTCGCACCGGAGGGTGCGGTAGCTTCGGCGAGAAGCCTGCAGCCTGTTGGCCTTCGCTCCGCCGAAGAAGTCCTTCGATACAGTGACGGTTTTGAGCCGAAGCCGTCAAAGCCCTTGGGCCTTCGCACCACCACCTCCGGAGTGGATCACCACGGCTTCGCAGCTACTCCGAGCTCGAACACCGTCCGTCCGTGTACCGAAGCCATGCATGGCCGAAGCACCACAAGACATCCTCACTCCGAAGCCCCACCTTCGGAGTACCACCCTTCGAAGTCCCTCCTTCGTCCAAGGCCTCCGCATGAAGCATTCCATGAGCACTTCGTCGCAGTGCCTCTCCCCGAGCACACTCCTCGACGAGCCTCACCCGGACCATGCCTTCGATGCGCCTCGACTTCTGAGACCTTCGTCGGGTACCTTCGAGTGTCTCCCTCCGGAGCACACTTCGAACTCCTCGCCTCCGCAGAGGACTTGGTCCACCAACTCCGAAGTCACTCCATTCGGAGTTCCTTCGAAGTGCCTCACCTCCGAGGACTTTTTCTCGGAGTACCTTCAGCCGGAGCCACGCTCCGCACTTTCTGCCTTCACCTGGCACGCCTCGACCCGAGGACCGACCCGGACCACCTTCGCAGCCACCGTGACGGAGCTCCCCGCTCCCCTGGCATCAAGCCTCCCGCTTGACCCAGGTCCACCCGGCTCGAACCTTGTCCGTCGCCTCCGAAGTCCCTGCGCACCACAGACAAACAAACAAGTGTATCCAGTACTCCGGAGACCTCTCCGGGTTAGCAACCTCCGGCACACTCTCCGGTGTACCGCCCAAAGTACCGAAGCCATCGGTACGAACCCAGTCATCGTGTAATGCCGGACCCCTCCGACAGGCACACTCCGCTGCAACAGCTGCAGCAAGCAAACACCTCCGAACACCCTTCGGAGAACCACCGCCGAAGCCCCTTCGGAGGTACCCTTTGAACAGAGGGTAAAATCCAGTCAATCACTCATCACAAAATACCGAAACCAACCCTTGGTTTCTCACATCCTAACTGAACAAGATAAAGGACGATACTCTACTTTGGTAGACACACCATTGATGATCGAGAACCTTGATAGGTGCGGCTATTGAAAAAACATATATACTTAATTTTCTGAGGGAAGCTATTCTAGCAAAGTAACGATGCCTGCCATGCACGAAACATGCTAGAATAGCAAAACCGCACGACATGAGCTCGGGTTTACGAGGCTAGTGCTAGAATTGATGGCGGGATTCGACCATGGACTCCGAATTTTATAGAGAGACATCAGAGAAGGAAAGGAGGTGGGTTTGGAAGGGGATTCCGAGACTTCCAAAATTAATATTGTGTCATGAATACATTTTCCATTTATTTATTATTTCTATATAAAACTAATCATATTTCCATGTATATGATTAGAATTCCATATATTGATTATTTCCATATATTAATAATTTCTATATAAACAGATCAACTTCCATATATTAATTATTTTTATATATTAATAATTGATATATAAAATAGAAGATCAGCTTTCATTTAAAATAAACGAGACTCAGCAGCAGAGAGAGGAGGGGAGGTCATAATGGATTTGACCAGTCCAAGAGAGAAAAATGAAGATCCATTGACTATAATTTATTAGATGTGAATGAAGAACTATGATTTAATAGATAGATGATCAGATGGACACTCAAATTCAGTAATTATATAGTAAGATAAATAAAAGAATTTCTTTACATTAACAACAAAGGATGTCCTTGTGAAATTTACTTCTAAAACTGACCACCACAATCAGACACTAGTAATTAAGATCTAAATTATGACAAGTTACAACTAACCGTCAGCCTTGGTCATATATAGTTGTGTGAGGCCATGATCTACAGTTTATCTAGTAGTAAATTATTATTTATAGGCAAAGAAAAAATACTAAATTATTATTTATAGGCAAAGAAAAAATACTAAATTATTGTTTATAGCATGTCTGCTACTATTATTTCGTGCCCGAACAGAACGCAAAGCAATGAAAAAACCTGCAGAACAACAACGGCAAAGAGAATCAACCTCAGGACCTCTCCATCATACAAAGGCGTCCTCTTCCGTTGAGCCACCACAAATGGTTTGTGGAATTGTGAGGGCTAATATGCTGAATCTAGGGTAGGTCATGTCCCACCTGGTATACCGCCCCTGCTGAGCAGTAGCATCAATGGAGAGCCACCAATGTCATCTCACTATCTTAAACATACGTGTCTCAAGCCAGTTTTGAGGAATTTAATTGCGAAAAACATACAATGGATATCTAGTTGCTAGAAATTAGAAAATCAAAGATTCTAGTTTATTCTTCCTTCATTCTATCATATACTCTGTTAGTTTTATAAGATTTGGAGTTTAAAATTTATCATTAACGTAATAATTTGGTACTTATAAAATATTATTTTTACCTTTAAATTACATGTACTACTTTAAACTTTATTACTTATTACTTCACCCAATCACTTTAGTTCCCACACTTATTCACTTCGAGGAGGGTATTATGATCTTTTTGCACATTTCATTAATACATATGTTTAAGCCTAAATATTGCTATATTTTAGGATGCTAGAAATAATTTATTCGTAGATTCTACGATTATTGAGTTTCGTAATCTAAATCATTTGAAAGCTACAGATTCTGCCGGTAGATACAACTGTTATAATCTTCCTAAATGAAGAAGCCTCACGCAATTCATGTTTGAATGGCTATATGTCAGTTTATTTTTGTTTGTTTTAGTTTTGGATTATAATAATCAAGCTTATAGAAATAAACTAGGTTATACTATTTTACTGGATTGTTATAATCTGCACTTTAGATTATAATAAGTTGATAGAATAAATTGTGATATTTGTTTCAGCTTATGAAAAAAATAGATTGTTATAATCCGAAAGCTAAAATAAATTGCGCATATATCAATTTTCTATAAAAGAGAAAAGTGATTGATAAATTGTGATTCAAATTCAATTAAATACAAATACAAACACACACATATATGTAGTACAAACATGTCACTAAGACATACACCGAAAATATAGCACAAAGTCACAATGAAACTCTCGAAGCATCTCTAGAGATAAAAGAGTGTCCCAAGCATTGTCACACATATATGGCGATATATCAAGCTAGCTTCTAACTAGGTTTATGCCTTGGGAGGTGGTGCGAGGAAGGGCATTGGCACGTTGGGGACTGCGGGCATCGGCGGCAGTGCTACCTTTGGCACCGCTGGCACGACAGCGGCAGGAACGTTCGGCACAGTAGGCACAACAGGCATCGGTGGCAGAGTCACTGTTGGTACCGTAGGCACGGTGGGCACAGCAGGCATCGGTGGCAGAGTCACCGCTGGTACCGTAGGCACGGCGGGCATCGGCGGCACGGCCACCGCCGGCACTGTCGGCACGGCCGGCATTTGCGGCACGGTCACCGCAGGCCCTGTCGGCACATGCACGCCGGGCATCAGGGGCATGGTTGCTGCGGGCACTGTCGGCATGGACACGGCGGGCATCGGGGGCATGATCGCCGCGGGCACTGTTGGCACGGACACAGCGGGCATCGGGGGCATGGTCACCGCGGGGACTGACGGCATCGGTGGCAACGTGACCGCCGGCACGGCGGGGACAGTCGGCTTTGGCATGGCCGGAACGCCAGGGACAGCGGCGGCCGGCACCGGCGCTTCGGTGGTGTCAGCGAGGCGCCGCGCCGCGTGGCCCGTGTTTCCATTGCCCACTAGGAGCACAATGGCGACGGCAATGGCCGTCGCTAGCGTTCTCGAGCTGGAAGCCATTGAGATGCTAGCTTGCTGCCTATTGACCTACAGATCGATGAGATCTTGTGTGTATACTATTTAACTGAGAAATTCTAGTGGTGTTTGATGCAAATCTACGAGCAATGCATGTCCATATTTATAGCTCACAAAGCTAGACATCACTAGACATTGGTTGTTGGCTTTCCAAACCTTCTACAATTGTAAGGATTTGGTGATGATATTGGTAGATCAATGTTGTATGGTTCTTCTTCCGTTAGCTCACCTATATATGATTAGTTAGTTCCAATATGATTAGATCAGCACAGGAGTTCTCTTAATTATTAGGGACATCTGCCAAATACACAACAAGCTTTCCTTCACAATGCACACATTGAGACTTGGAGTAGTTCAACGGTTGAGCTAGCTAGCTGCCTAGCTCTGCTTAATTAATTGATACTATATATCAGTAAACTATTGTTCTCCATATGCCCATATGTAGTCCATAAATTAACCCAGATACAGACTGAATTTGACCAGCAGCCATCAGATTATATATTTGCAGATACTGTTTATCTTCAGAAGCGTCAGGCTAGCTTCAACCTATGTGAGCTGTGATGACCTCTGTTTTCTGAGTTGCAACATGCTCTATAGGACTCGAGCTATATATGTTTGATGCTGTTGGTAACACACAGACACACACACACATGACCTGTTTCACCTGGCCTGAACCTAATGTATATCGGTACGGCATGTAATTGAGTTGAAAGAGCTAACGATGATTATTAATTTCCTGACCGATGCAGGTACGGCTGCACGCGCACTGCAAGAACTTTTAAGCATACATGCATGGTTATATATATATATATGTATGTATGTATGTATGTATGTATGTATATATATATATATATATGTATGTATGTATGTATGTATGTATATATGTATATATGTATGTATGTATATATGTATATATATATATAGATATATATATATATATATATATATGATACATTGAGGTGTATATCATGATACTTATATGATACTCCAATGTTATCATGATGATATTATCATAGTTTTGTAATACCACCACCAAATAACTCAAAAACATTGGCTTGTATCTTTGTGATATATACTTTTATTTATGATACTAGTAGAAAACATCAATGATATCTTGATGATGCCCTGAGGAATATGAAGATACTTATATAATATACTACTATGGTATCTCCAACTATCATGATACAACTATGGTATGTCGAACTCGAAGTATCATGATGTTATCACATGTCTCACGATAGCTTCATAATATTGGTGGTACATTTGTGATACATCGACCTAACAACATATAACACTCTAGATTCAGATTCAGGGCTGGCTTTAAGGGTGAGCTAGGTGGCCGGCTCCAAAATGCAGTGCTCCTTTTTAAATGTGATTGTAAAACATAATAGATTAAGTTTTAGGTATTGTGCAATATGTTATCACGTACTAGTTTATAGGTTAAGTACGCTCTTTAGTAGTTCATAGGTTAATTAAGTATGGTCTTTATATTTTTATAGGTCTGCTCTTTCCATCTAATACTTAATCAGCAAACAACTATCGATGCCTTCGGGACGTGGGCTAACATATTTCTTTATGTTTAATAGGGTCTATTTTAATTTTCATTTAACCTTGTACACCGAAATATTATAAGCGCTCCTCCTAGATATATCCTCTAATACGACCTATGCATTAGTGAAGTACTATTATCTATTATCTCTGATATCTCAAGGTATAGGAGGTATTAAGATAACAAGACATCAGACGATACCTACAATTATCATAATGCATCTATAAAATATCTCGATAATGATACCTCCGAGATATGGGCATTTAACCGTGGTATCATTAAATTAAGTTTCATTGTGATATTCCACATGCATTAATATTTTTAAAAAAATTAAAATTTAATTCGTGTTAAAAACACAATATATTAATTAATGACCAAAGTTATCGCACAAATTTTATATCGGTGTCAAGTCGATAGACATAAGCTACCAGCCCAGGCTAGCAGATAGCAACTATGGCCCAATAACACGTGCAGTGTGTCCTCTTGATATATATATACAAATGCTATCCTACACCATGGGTGTAGAATAGCTATTCTACCAAGAAATTTACTACTGAGAAAAAAACATACTCAATTGCTATTCTACTGAGAAAATCAACTACTGAAAGTAGTCGGTGTAGAATAGCTATTCTACACACGTGGTATAGAATAGTGCTCCCGTATATATATATATATATATATATATATATAACAGTGTCCACGTAGGGAATAAAATCATACAAATTAATTATCGAAAGAGGTAGTGTATACGAAGAAAATACTGCCAACATGAGCGTGAAATGAACGCAGATTAATTTGACCAAAATGAAAATCATAAAAAAAATATATCTATACTACTTAAAAATATGGTAGTGATAGTTAGGTCCCGTTTGAATTGTACTTATTTATTTTTATGAACTAAAACTTGCTTATTTAGTAGGGACTAAAGTTTAGTCTTTTTACTTGGTCGCAGGGACTAAAGTACTATACAATAACCACATTACCCAAATCATTGTTACCTCTACCTTTTTTTCATCCTCCTAAAAAGACATAAATATTTCCACAAAATATCCATATTCCATCACATTTCCACATATTCGTCACATTTCTACATATTCACATATCGATTTATTTGAAGGAGGACCTTAGAAGGATGAGAAGGATGAGTACGGAACCGAGGTGGTGATGAGTATGGTCGATCACACGCAACGAGACAGACGGTGGAACGAAGTCCACACGTGATAAACATATGATGGAATGGAGATCACGGGGACTAAATGGATGGCAAGGACGTAGTGGACCATGGTGGTACCAGGTGAGGAGCACGACGAAGAGGCGACAATGACGGTGAAGAAGGCTAGCGTTAGGTTTGTGCCAACTGAGAGTGTGTTGATTCACTACAATGATCGCCTATTTATCTAGATATAAACATTATTAGTGATGGATAATAGTTTCCACCCGTCACTGGATTAGTAGTGATGGCGATAGGTGCCACCCGTCATGCCCATTAGTGACGGGTGGCAATGTGACCCATCACTAATAAGGGTGCCCCTCTTTAGTGATGTGTAACAATTCGACCTCATCACTAATAAGGTGGCATCAATGACATGTCCCAAATGACCCGTCACTAAAAGCATATAAGTGACATATATTAATTATTAATCAATAAAGCTTTGTCACTAAAGATTGGTTTTATGGTAGTGACCGAGAGATACGGGGTTGCCCGATCTTCTCGTTGAGCTCATCGTGGATGGAGGATAACTTGTGTAACCTTACAACTTTCTGGCTGATCACCTGCTGCCAATGCAACAAATTTGCAACCCTTCTGGAAATTTACATGATTACACACCTGTATAACTTGCGAGATGTTGACGATCATCTGGTTGTTCCCTTGTTGCCAATGCAATAGATCGCAACCCTACAGACACCACAACACCACACACTTGATTTCTACAATCTCCTAATTCCCAATGGAACAACATATTACACTTGATTTTCTTCGGTAGCAATTCACCATATCACAATAAAGTGGTGAAGGTAAGACATCCCTGATCGAAATAAAGAGATATGTTGAATACAGACAAAGGCGCAAGGCCATTCAATCTGAACTCGAATTTCCAAATATTATTCTTCTATTAACCCAATCATTACAAGGCCAACCACCTCTATTTATAGGGGTATAGAAGGGATGCGGTCAAGATAAGAAAGAGTTCCGATCTAATACAAAATAGAATTCTGAACTAACTAACTAAAAGAGTGAGTTCTGATCTAATATGGAGTCCTACTCTAACTAGGAGTCCTACTTTAATACGAAGTCCTACATTAATATAAAATCCTAATTTAACTAGACTCTTATTCTAATTCTGAAATTTAACTAATTTAACTAGATACAAACCGACCCATTAATTGAGTTCGGC
The DNA here is from genome assembly GCA_019279435.1 of Zizania palustris. Classification (NCBI taxonomy): domain Eukaryota; kingdom Viridiplantae; phylum Streptophyta; class Magnoliopsida; order Poales; family Poaceae; genus Zizania; species Zizania palustris. The sequence continues at coordinate 13,095,883 of JAAALK010000084.1, forward strand.
CATATTTATGGACACGTAGGCCCTCATGTCCTCATCATCGAGCTGATGCGGGCCAGCGTAGGACACCACATGGTGGCACATGGTAGGGCCAGTGTGAGCTAGTGTGGGTCATCACACAATAGAGAGAGTAGGGTGGGAGTGTGTAGGAGAAGCTAGAGATGGAGCTGGAGCGGTGCAAGAGAAATCTAGAGATGGCAACTAAAGAGTGGAGAAAGGGTGGGGTGGAGGAGAGGAGGTAAAGTGGTAAACTAGTAAACTAGGGTTTATTTTTATATAAATGGGTAAACGGGTATGGGTAGTCAATACTCATATCCATACCCGTTTACCCATCTAGTATGAAATTAGAAACAAACCCGATCTTAATATAGTTTTTTTACCTAAGGGTGAATAGGCAATCGGGCATAATTACCATCCTTAGGGGAGACTAAAGGCAAGTTGGATATGAAGTTCTTTAGACCATGCATACAATATATTGGAGAGGATTGGTGACGTCGCATATAGATTGTGGCTTGATATTTTTTTACAAAAATAGTGCAGTTCACAATTCAATGTAGGGAATAAAATCATACCAATTAATTATCGAAAGAGCAGTGTATACGAAAAAAATATTGCCAACATGAACGTGAAATGAACACAGATTAACTTGACCAAAATTAAAATCACAGAAGTATATATCTATACTACTTAAAAAGATAGTAGTGATAGTAAGTCTACCTTACCACAACCACTTTAACATAGGCCCTTATTGTAGTACTCCTTTATGTGTACCTACCTCTTGTTAATATCTTAAGGGTGTCACAAGTACGAATATTATTGATATCACTATTGACACTAAAATCAGTCGACAAAGTGCCAATCAACACTGACATTGATCCGGCGATCCAAAAGCACATAGACGCTTGGGGTAGTCCTCCAAGCGTCACACAATGTAGACACCGCGTTCCAACGACCATTGAACGTGACAAAGAAACTTAGGGTGGTGTCACCAGGCAATCGGATTACCGCTATGAAGAGGTGACCCAATCAGCCAAAAGTAAAAGGCATGGTCGAACCGACCAAGGCGGGTCGGTCAGAACGACGGGACGCCGATGGTCAGATCGGTGATACGAAGGGGTGCTGATTGGACTGTCCATGAGGGGAATCAGGTCGATCGGGTGTGGGTGGTCGGACCGGCCTTGTGCCGCCGGTCAAACCGGTTATAGTTGGCCGATTGAATCGACAGGTAGGGCAGTGGGTGCCCTAGATTGCCAACGTGCACAAGGATGATCAGGTTTACATAGGGCTCCTTGTTGATGGGGTAGATGCCTCAGCTCCTGCAAACCACGCAAAATCAATAACAATTCGGCTTAGCGACCAAATTACCAATAAAAACCGATAAAAACACGTTACAGGGGTGAGACGGATGATTCATGAGCGAATCGAGAAGGATTACCATGATTACGATATGATGGACGGAAGGTTTTCAGTGCAAACCAACAAAGATAGAAGTGCTATGGCTAAACCTAGGTCAAAAAGTTAGTAGATTGAAAAAAGAATGATTCTACGGGGAGTAGATTAGATTGGATTGGAGTCCTCCTTTGAATCGGCCTTTCCCCTATATTTATAGGGGTGGCCTTGTCATTCCTGGGTTTAATTCCTACTTTAGATTGATCAAGGTACGAGTCCAAGTCGTTAAAATCACTGAGATAAAAATACCCTGAGATTAGTCATTTTGTGGTCGGACTCGGACTGGGCCGGTATGACCGGGCCTATATGGTTGGTATGACTGGGGTACCATGGCCGGTATGACCAGCCTACTATGGCCGGTTGGACCGGTTTGTGCCAAGAAAATACATCTTCGGCCAAAAAAACCAATTTTGACAATTTTGACCATTAGCGCCAAATTTTCGATCAACACATGCCCCCGGCCTTTTGGCAAACTAGTGAGCCAAAAGCACTATGGTATAAGGGCAATATACTTCATATCGGCCATACAACACCTCAAGCATCTTGCCACACACTCAGGGAAGTACTTTTTCAAAAACCTGCCATTAAGAGCTTTGCGAAATCGCTCTCCTTGCAAAGACTCTAACAAGTATGCATTACCTGGAGCGATTTCGACACTACGGGCTAAGGGCGATATAATTCATATCGGCCATACGACACCTCAAGCATCTTGCCATACACTCGGGAAGTACTTTTTCAAATACCTGCCATTAAGAGCTTTGCGAAATCGCTCTCCTTTCAAAGACTCTAACAAGTATGCATTACCTGAAGTGATTTCGACAATCTTAAAAGGACCTTCCCAACTAGGTGACTACTTGCCAAACTTTGGGCTTTTAGTGCCCAAAGGCAAAATCGTCTTGCTAACTAAGTCACCAATCTAAAACGATTTTGCTCTCACTTTCTTGTTGTAAGATCTAGCTACTTTTCACTTATCTGTTTCTATTGTCTCAAGAGCTCTCAATCTCTTATCGGTCACTTCATCCAAATTATCCTTCAAGAGAATTTCGTAATCACCGACCGATAAGCCATCTTGCTTAAGTAACATCAAAGAGCCAAGATTCACCTCTACGAATAAAATAGCTTCTTGTCCATATACCAACCCATATGGACTTAGCTTTGTAGCACCGTGCTTCGCTATCCTACATGCCCATAACGCCTCAAAAAACACTTAATGCCACTGTTGGGGGAAAATATTTCATCCTCAGGGTTATTGCAGTAACAGGACAAAGGCAGGCGATGGAATCAAAGGTTTCCAGCATGCGTCTCTGAAGATACATGGATCAAGTTCGAAATATGAAGACGGACTCTAGTTCGAAGTATATTTTCGAACTTGGACTCTTCCGAGAGCTTCATTGCCAGCTAAGATGGAAGACTTATCTTCTTTCTCATTAGATTAGTCCTTTACCATTTTAGCCCTATTAAGGGTACAGAATAGTTTCTACTATGTCGGTTGTAATAGAGGGGTAAAAAGGTCTTTTCCTTAATGTTTGAGCCTATAAATACCCCCGTTTTACCCTGTAATGAGGACCGAATACAAGTTATTCAATACACACTTTCGAACTATTTCCAGCTATTATCCTGTTCGGAGGCTTGGAATAGTTTACTTTGCAAACACTTCGTTTGTTAGTTTCTAATCTTCAGAAACCTGTTAGCGTAATCTTTTACGCCAACAGTTGGCGCCGTCCGTGGGGAACCTAGTCCAAAAAACTTCGTTCTCTACCAAGTTCTCAAATCATGCCTCCTAAGCAGAGTGCAAGTAGTAATCCTGTTCGGAGGTCTCCTCGGACCTTCGGAACAAGATCCTCAGATACAGTTCAGGTCGGAGGACCTTTGACTTTTCCTCCACCTCAAACTCCAGAAGGGATCCCCTTTCCCCGAGTATACGGAGTTCCTCCACCAACTCCATCTATACTTCGGCCAGCCGGAGTCCCTCTTCTACCTCAAGTTCCACTTCGAACCGATCCCTACAGTTCTCAAGACCCGGAAGATCCTTCCAGAGGAGATGAAGACAGACTTGGTGATATGGCCGCTCAGATGGTCAGTATCCAAGCCGAAGTAGCGAGGTGGTGGCAAGAAGCCGCAAATAGGCTTCATTCTCAAGTCGCCCCAGTTATTCCCGAAGTGCCCGAAGATGATGAACCTATTTATCCCGAAGCCCCGGAGAACGCTTCCTTCGACACCGAGTCTCCGCTGCATCCTAAGTTGCAAAAAGTGCGCTTCGACCCTAAGTTTAAGACTTCGAAGCTTTGCAAGTATGTCGGAGATGAAGATCCTGGAGAATTCGTCCGTTCTTATGCTTTGGCGATTGAAGCAAGTGGAGGAGTGCGGGACACTATGGCAAAATGTTTCCCCCTAGCTCTTCAAGGAGTGGCATTGCAGGTGGTTCTGGTCTCTGAAGCCAGGATCAATCAGTTCATGGGGGCAGTTGAAGAAGAAGTTCGTAAGCAATTTCCATAGCACCTTCGTGCCTCCAATGTCAACAGGAAGTCTTTTCCAGGTGAAGAAACTCCCTAGAGAGACCTTAAGACAGTATTTCAAGCGCTTCGCTCATACGAAGTCGCAAATTCGAGGGTTAACTACGTCTTTTGTAGTTGACGCAGCTCGAGAGGGAGTTATTCATCTAGGCCTACTTGATAAACTTCACCAGAAAAGTATATCTTCTGTTTCTCAGTTGATGTCTTATTTCGAAGAGTATGCAAGGTCAGAAGAGGGATGGCTTCGAAGAACTGTTGCAACCCCGTCGATACTGCAAGAAGTTAAGTTGGAGGTGAAAACTTCAACACAGCCACAAGGGCCTAGTTTCGAAGCTCAGCATGACAGGCGTCGGGGGCAAAAGCATCCTCGTTCAGAAGTTCTGAACATTGCACCCTCGCAGAAGTTTGCCCCAAGAGCTCCGCAGCCTTCAGGAAACAAGTCCAGTGGCTGGAAGCCGCCAGGGAAACCAGCTGGCAAAGGCCAGACCTTTTTCTACTATATCCATGGTGAAAATCGAAGTCACACAACTGACGCGTGCAAAGCTATACTTGCTCTGAGAGGAGAGTATTTGGAAAGAACTTCGGGTCGAGGCACTACTGACTGAGTTCCAGCTGAAGTGCGCCCAGAGCCTGTCTAGGCTGTGGCGCGAATAGAGAACTTTGATACGGCAAGACGCCCTCCGGTGGTCAATGTTATGCCACCTCTGAAGCAAGAAGAAGGGCAAGATCGAGGAAAAAGAGTAGTCCTCCCCATCTCCGGAGGAGGGACCCTCGGAAGTATGTCAAAGAGGCATAGAAGAGAATATGTCAGATAAGTGGGGCATATTGGGACTTCTTCGTCTGCAGCTGCTATGCCCAAATGGTCCCATGTGCCAATATCTTTTTCTGCGAAGGATGCAGCTGGCATTAAGTTTCCACATGCAGACCCACTTGTCATTACTGCCGTCATAGCAGGAACTGAGGTTCAGAGAGTGCTAATTGACGGAGGGAGTTCGGCAGATATTATTTTTGTCCAAGCTTTTGATCAACTCTGCATCTTCAGAAAGCATCTTCTCACAGCAGCCCATCCTTTGCAAGGCTTCGCAGGACCCCCTCTAGATGCCCTCGGCCAAATTGGCCTGGAAGTTACTTTCGGAGAAGGGCTATTAGCCAGGACAGAAGAAGTGATTTTCGATGTTGTAGATGCTCCATATGCATACAATGTCATCTTCGGAAGGGGCATGCTGAATCAATTCAGAGCTGTGGAGCACCATAATTACTTGTGTATGAAGATGCCCACACAGGCGGGAGTGCTCACTGTCTTCGGAGATCAAGCTACCGCCCGAAGAGCGGAGTATGGTCATGGCCCTCCTCTTGATCCAAGACAGGTGAATAGCGTACAAGATAACTTGGAAGATTTCTTGGCTCCCAATGAATCTTCGAAGAAATCATTCCCAAGGCCAAGCCCCAAAGGAGAGATTGCAACGAAGGTTATTGTTAAAGATGGCAAAGAATATTCATTTCAATTTGGCAAAGACTTGCCTCCAGAAGTAGCTACTTCGTTGGAGAAAGTAGTTGAGGAAAATTTAGATGTCTTCGCTTGGTCTCACGAAGACATCACTGGAGTCAGTCGGGATATTATTGAGCACAATTTACTTGTGAACCCGAAGACTCGGCCTGTTCGGCAAGGATTCCGAAAAATGTCTACAGAGAGAGCTATCCTTGCCAAAGACGAAGTGAAAAAACTGCTGAAGGCTGGGATTATCAGAGAGGTGGCTCACACAGAGTGGTTAGCCAACCCAGTCTTCGTTAGGAAGAAATCTTCCGGGAAGTGGCACATGTGTATTGATTTTACATCCCTAAATAAAGCATGCCCCCATGACCCCTACCCCATGCCCCGAATTGATCAATTGGTCGACTCCACTGCCGGTTCGGAGTTATTAAGCTTCCTCGACGCGTACTCCGGCTATCATCAAATCTAGTTGAAGCCCGAAAATGAAATCAAGACAAGCTTCGTAACTCCTTCACGAGTCTTTTGTTATGTAAGAATGCCCTTTGGCTTAAGAAATGACTGGGCTACTTTTTCAAGGTTAATTGCTAAGGCTCTAGGTCATCAATTAGGTCGCAATGTAGAGGCATATATGGATGATATTGTAATAAAGAGTGCTTTAAAGCACCAACATAGCCTAGACTTAGCAGAAACATTCAATAGCCTTCGGGCATGTGGGATCCGCCTTAACCCCGAAAAATGTATCTTCGGGGCGCAGGCTGGAAAATTGTTAGGGTATCTAGTTTCAAGCAGAGGGATTGAAGCTAGCCCTACTCAGATAACTGCGATGCAAAAGATGGCTCCTCCAGAGAATTTAAAGCAAGTGCAAAAGCTGACTGGTCGTCTTGCAGCACTTAGCAGGTTTTTGGCAAGGTCCGCGGAGAGAATTTTGCCCATCTTAAAGCATTGAAAGGGTCTAAAGATTTTGCATGGACACCGGAGTGTCAAAAGAGCTTCGAAGATATTAAAGATTATCTCGGTAATCTCGCTACACTCACGGTGCCTACTGCGGACGAAACCCTACTCCTCTACCTTGCAGCTACATGTTCTACTGTCAATGCAGTCCTTGTCAGAGAAATGGATTTCAATGGGAAGTTGGTACAAAATCCAGTTTATTTTGTGTCTGAAGCATTGTCAGGAGCGAAGACAAGGTATTCTGAGCTTGAGAAGTTCACTTATGCTCTGATAATGGCTTCGAGGAAATTGAGACATTATTTTTTGGCGCATAATGTAATTGTACCAACTTCGTATCCTTTGGGAGATATGCTCCGAAGTAAAGACTCCACTGGAAGAATTGGGAAGTGGGCCGTTGAATTGGTACCCTTCGGCATATCCTTTGTGGCAAGGACAGCAATTAAGTCACAAGTGTTGGCAGACTTTGTAGTAGAGTGGACTCCCCCTACAACGTGGGTTCCGGAGAAGCCAAGCGAAGGAATTTGGACTGTTTACTCTGATGGAGCCTTCCAAGCATCTGGAGCAGGTGTTGGAGCAGTGTTAATTTTGCCTTCAGGGCAAAGGGCAATGTACTCCGCAAGACTCAACTTTAAGTCTACCAATAATATAGCGGAGTATGAAGGGATTTTACTAGGACTCCGAAAAGCACGTGCTCTAGGGGCTACAAGAGTTGTTATTAAGACAGATTCCCAGATTGTAGCGGGGCACGTAGACAAAAGTTTCCAAGTTTGGCATCCACATCTTGCAAAGTACTTAGAAGAAATCCGTAAGATTGAAGCAGCATTCAAAGGGATTTCCATTCGGAGTATACCTAGAGCAGAAAATGTGCAAGCTGACATCTTAGCAAAAGCCGCAGCCAAAGCTATAGATGTACCAGAAGAGGCTTTTTATGAGGAGCTCAGTACACCTTCGGTGCCACAAATTCCTTCTGCAGAAATCCTTTGCATTCCAAATATAGACTGGAGAAATTCAATCATGGAACTTTTGCAAGGAGGAACAAATTTGTCTTGAGGAGCCACAACTTTCGAGATTGAAACTCAGGACCCGGAATTATCACATAATCAACGATATTTTATACAAGGCCAGAGTATGTTCCCCTCTACTCCGATGTATATCCCAAACCGAAGGTCAAGATATTCTTCGAGAAATCCATGAAGGATTTTGCGACAGTCATCTGGCCCCTAGAGCTTTGGCAGGAAAAACACTTCGCCAGGGGCTTTATTGGCCTACAATAGTAGCTGATGCGGATAATTTAGTCCACACCTGCCAAGGATGTCAGTGGATGGGACGAAGGAGTCATCGCCCACCAATAGCTCTTCAAGTTATTGCTCCAGTATGGCCCATGGCTAGATGGGGTATGGATTTGATTGGTCCCTTTCCAGCAGCTAAAGGGAATTTAAAGTTTGCAGTGGTAGCTATCGAATATTTTTCTAGTGGGTAGAAGCTGGGCGCTTAATAGCTATCACTTCGAACAATGTACATAAATTCTTCTAGAAGAATATCATTTGCCGGTTCGGAGTTCCTAGACAACTCACAGTTGATAATGGAACACAGTTCGATGCAGAACCTTTCAAGAAATTTTGCGAAGATCTAGGCATCCAGCTATGTTTTGCTGCAGTGAGACATCCTCAGTCTAATAGAGCTGTAGAAAGAGCTAATGGAAATATTTTGTCAGGGCTAAATCGAAGGATAGTAGGATTGGCAAAAGGGCTCTGGACCGAAGAACTTTTGAAGATTTTATGGTCCATTCGGACTACACAAACGAGGTCCACGGGTTTCACCCCATTCAAACTATTATTTGAGGATGAGGATATGACACCAACGGAGCTCAAAGGAGGATCACTTCGAAGCACCGAACCGGAAATAGAAGGAGAAAGACAAGCTTCGCTGGATTTAACAGAAGAGACAAGACTTCGAGCTGTAGCCAATTTGACAAAGTATCAATAGCAGACGAAGACTTGGTTCGACCCGAAAGTCATGATCAATGAACTTAGGCCGGGTCATCTCATTTTGCGAAGTATCATAGCACCAGGAAAATTAGAAAATAAATGGGAAGGTCCATACTTAATTGTTCGCTCAAGGCGTCCTGGCTCTTTTAAGTTAGCTAATTTGGAAGGTGAAGAGTTAGCGCATACTTGACATGCGGAGCACCTAAAGCGATACTTCGCATAAGGGCTCCTTGTAATCATTTGTAAACACTTTCCGAATCAATAAAGCATGTGGTTCAGATAATGCATACCCCTCATAAACTTCCCACTTCCGAGTGGACGCACTGGAATAGCGGAGTTGACCGAGCGGGAAGTGTCATTAATTTGAATCATATTTTTGGACTTTGGACCACTGGTCCGAAGCTTCCGACATGGTGGGCTGAAATAATCCAGAGTCTAAGCCACTGGCTTGAAGACATCCATAAAAGAGCCCAAGACCAAAAAATACGGAGTCCAAGCCACCGGCTGGAAGACATCCGTAAAAAGAGTCCAAGGAGACCAAAAAATGCAGAGTCCAAACCACTAGCTTGTAGGCATCCTGTAAAAAGAGTCCAAGGAGACCACTGCGAATTCCAAACTACTAGTTTGATAGAATTCACAAAAAGAGCCCAAGGAGGCCAAATCAAACAGAGTTTGAGCTCATGAGCTTCGAATATCTGTTAAAAAGTCCAAAGTGACTAATTGTTTGGGACACCAAAGTGTCCGGGAAGTTGTCCAGAGTGATTTCTTTCAAAACATGAGGTACTAAGTTACCAATCTTCAGACTCCAAATAGTTGAAGACATTTTATAAGATTTTAATCAATCTTTAAATTGCTGAGGGGCTCCGAACCCCCAAAATTTAAATTGTCCTTTACTTGTTGAAAACATTAATTTGAGAGATAGGCATATTGATGAAATTAAGGCTAGATTAGAGAGTGCTGAGTGTTCTAAGGATGTGCAACCGGCGTGTCCCACCTACATCACCCTTAAGGACCAACTCAGCTTTTCTAGAGAGCAAGTTGAAAAATTAAAATGTGAAAATTATTATCTTCTCTCCGTAGTTGAAAAATGCACTGAAGGGAAGGGTAGGATGGATTTTCTTTTGGCTAAAACAAAAATGTGTGCTAACAAGGCAGAGTTAGCTCTAGGGTTGGGCTATGAGAGAACCACTCTAAACACTCCGAGCGAAACAGTGTTCACTCCACCCACTACCCTTGAGAAAGAAAGAGCCCAGTTAGACACCACTCAAAAAGACGAGAATCCTACTCAACTTACAAGGAAATCCCTTCATCCACCAAAAGAAACTTCTCAGCAAAAACCTAAGAAAACTATGAGATTTGCACTTGAGACCCATGCACACACACCCAAGAGAGTGTATCACTTTCTTATTGTCATCAGGTGGGTCATTTGGTTGGGTTTTTCTTTCGTCGTATCAAGGATGAACGACATTCTTTTGCAATGAGCTTTGAGGACATGCATTACCCTTCTTTTGGTATGCATGAGTCTGCTTTTCACTCTTATCCTTATTTTGAGGCTCCCCATGGACCCATGAGAGATTTTTCCCGTCGTGGTGTACACCATGCTTTATATGGTGCTAGACCGCATGTAAGAGGCTTTGATTCTCGATAGTTTAGGAGACCTCATAATTTCTAGGCTCATGCTTTGGAGTTAGATCACACACTTTTTATCATGACTTATACCCTATGCATGATCAGTCTACTGCTTTACCTGGTTCTCGAGTTTTACAATGCTGGATTCCTAAATAGTTTTTCACTCACCCCAACACTGAGCATTCGAGATCTTCTAGCATGTTTTGAGGGGGAGTTGTGTAGCACTGCATGAGCTTCTGTTATATGATTAATTGCTTTTACAAGTACATGCTTTGTTATGCCTTTGAAGTATTGTCTTTAATACTATTGATTTCACTTGTCTTGTTTACATCTGATATTTGTCATGAGCATGTCTTTTATTTGTGAAAATATAAAAATGATCACTGCTTAGTCTAGAAACTAGCATAAATAGGTTGAGTGCTTTTGCTATCTTTTACATACCTGGTAGCTAGGTCCTTTTCACTTGGATGCTAATACGCAACTTGATCATTTCAAAAATATTGTGCTGAAAATTAAAAAAAATGAAAATGAATGAAAATGAATGAAAATGAATGATATTCATGTTGTTTTATGCTGAAATTGAAGAGATCCAAGTGGGTTTGCTTTGTCACACTACTTTGTTCTAGACTGCTTACCATAGCACTTTGGTATGAATTGGGACATTGAAGTGTATATCGAGACCATTGCTTTAAGCTTCTGATGGTTTTAACCTAGGCTTAGCTTAGTCGGTTAGCATAAGGTTGACATGCAAATAACCCCTGACACTAAAATGAAAAATAAAAAAATAAAAAAGCTTGAATCGATTGCATATCAAGTCTGCTGAAGCTCCTTGTAGTGGGATATGCTTATCTGGTTTGTATTTGATTAGCTTTTGCATCTCATGCCTTGCCATGTCTAGTATGCTAGTCTGAGTGGTGATGCTTTTATTTGCTAAAATATGAAAATGTTTGCTCATGCTTTTATTTAAATAGTATTCAGCTGAGTGTTTCATACAGTACTTTTAGACAATATTCAAGGCAAATGCTTGTTTTGTACTGTAATTGGAGTTACTCATGTTTTAGAAGCTTGCATTTACACTCTACCCTCACACCCCTATTTGCATCTTTTTATCATCTTGAGTGCATTGCCAAAGGAGGAGAAATGGTTTACATGATGCTTTTGGATTATTGCTTTGTTAAGGAGGAGTAATGGCTTTCATGATGCACTGATGATTTTGCCAAAGATGAGGAGAATGCTTTGCATGAGCATTTGCCAAAGGGGGAGATCTTTTACCAAGTGACATGTTTTGGCTCTTTTGTGAGTTTTTATGGTCACTTGTGTGCTTAACTTGAAACTTTCATCATGTTTCTGTTTGGGGTTGTCAATGCACTCATCAAGTGGGAGATTGTGAAACCAAGTGAGGTCACACTGTGGTTTTTGTCTGTATGATGAGTGATTGACAAGATTGCTCGTTCTGGAGTGATGAGCTGGAGTGATGAGTGAGTGATGGTTTGATTGCATCGATAGGATCGATGTGTGGATATGGATTATGCCAAGGGGATCGGTGTGCTTTGTGTCTCTTGTGTTGGCTTGTCTCATGTGTGTAGGGTGGAGATGCTAACCAACTATCAACAGCGGGTGATCAAGGGTCAAGTGGGGAGCTCGATGCTAGAGGATCAAGGATATCGGGTGAAGTTGGAGATGATCTCAAGAGTGCACGAAGAGATAGAGCAAGACATGGATGGATAGATGGTCAAGATAGCGTGACGGTCGAGTCAGTGAAAGAGAGGCCAGTGCAAGTGATCACGTGGCTCGAGGGGATCAAGAGCGGGAGAGACTTGCTGGTGGTCAAGTTCACGGATTGGAATCACATGTCGGCAATCAAGGAGGCTTTGTCGGTTTTTGCTGAAAACCATCGCATCAGAAAATGTTTTTAATTCTAGTAATTAGGAGTTTATTTTTTCTGTTTTGTCGTCTAGATTAAGTGTAATCTTTTAGTATTTTTCGGAATTCTTAATTCTAAAAAATATTAAAAGAATAGGGTCAATGATGTAATAAATTAGGAGTTTGCATTAATGGATTTTTCAGAATTTGTAATTCTGAAAATTCATTATGGAAATTAGGTAAATACGTAGAACTTTTACCCTAATAGCATTTTGGAGATTTCCTTAATGGGATTGCCTATATAAAGGATCCAAAGGCCTAGGGTTTAGGTGACTCTTTTAGCTGAACATTTTGGGGCTACCAACCACAATTTCTATTTTTTTAGTTTTTTGCTGCTCTTAATTCGTGCTTAATGTTCATTCAGTTTGTGTAGGATCAAGCAGCTTCTAGCACAGCCACATGAGCTTCCATTGTTCATCCTTGTGTGATTCACTTTTAGAGCTGAGTTTTGAGCAGGTTTGATGCAGTTTTTGGGTCCGGGTTCTTCACAACTTTTGTTGTACAAGTTTCCAGAGTTCCATTTTTGAAATTTGCAACCGTTTTTGACCACTTTTGAATATATTTTTATGTCCAACAAAGTTCATAAAAAGTTCTGGAAACTTCTGATTTCTGATGAGTATTTTCTGTTTTTAGTGCGGATTCAATATTTGAGGCGATTTTTGATCTATTCTGGTACTATTTTTGGACCTGAGTTCTACATAACTTTTGTTGTCCAAGTTTCAAGGGTTCCATATTTGAAATTTGCAAAAGGTTTTGACCACCGTTGCATATATCTTTCTGTCAAATAAAGTGCATAAAAGGTTCTGAAAACTTCTGATTTCTGCCAAGTTTTTTCTGTTTTCAGTCTGGCATTCAATTTTTGATGTGATTTTTGATCTGTTTTGATTCTGTTTTTGGACCTTATTTATACATAACTCTTGTTGTCCAAGTTAAAGGGTTCCATGTTTGAAGTTTGCAAAAGGTTCTGAACATAGCTACATATAGTTTTTGGCTCATCTATATGATATAAAAATTCTAGATGGTGGTCATTTGCTGAAAATCTTGAAGGCTGAAAGTTGAATCTAGAAACATTTTTCTCCCTTTTTTCCCAGCTCGCCGATCATGTATTGTCGTATGCAGTGATGCTTTTTGCCATTAACAATTGCATGTACTGCCGAGCACATGTTCCACCAAGCCCATTCTGAAATTGTTTTTTATGTGATTTCTTTTGTATCTGAATTATTCCTCTTTGTGTACTGTGCTGAGAAACAATTAATTTCTGCCGATTTGTTAATTCATGCCTCTGAAGTTTTTTTTTATCTGAACCTCTTCACAAATGCAAACGAAGCCCTCGTCCAGGTGAGCGAAGTCCCACACGGTCTTCAAGTCATACTTGCTTTTCAATCAACACTTATGATTTTCTTGAATCTTTTCGGGCCTTCGCGCTAAATGTTGTAGCAGCAATCTCCGTGGACCATCGGATGGCTGACTTGGCAGAGGAGAGGGATGCCCTCCGACGTGAGATCTTGGTGGAGGCCGAGAAGCGAAGGCGAGCCGAAGCCTCCATAGAAGCGGCAAGGGCTAAGGCCGAGAAGGAGAGGGAGGTCTTGGTCTTGGAAACCAACAAGCTTCGGGCAGAACTTCGAGCTTCGGAGGAGGCCAGAGCAAAGCTGGCGACGGAGAACTCTGACCTTCAGACAGCCAGATTTTGCCTGGAGAACTTCGTGGTTCAAGGGGTTGACAAAGCTACCTTGAGCTTGACCACAGTCCTCGAGCAAATAGGGACTGAGTGTCGGGCTCCGGACTTCAACTCTCAAGACCCGGTCAGGGATCGCCTCGAGTTCCTGCAGATTGTGGCTGTGACGGTGGAAGAGTTAATGAAGGGCTTCGCTCTGATGGTCGGCAGAGTGGCGGGCCAAGGAGTGTTGCAGATGCTTCACGACGCAGGATGCAACCACCTTGAGGCAGCTACTTCGGCGACTCCGGTGGCCTTCGGAGGCCAACACTTGGTCGCACCGCCTTTAGACGTCCGCGGAGCGTGGCACCATCTTTAGGAGCCTTGGAAGGCCCAAGGCTGTGAAGCAGTCCTCAGCCTCCCATGGGCCCTCCGTCTTCGTCGAGCCAGGGCACAAGCCTCGCCAGCTCAGCCTTCGACGTCGAAGCCTCCGCCTCCGAAGGTGTAGACATCCTTAGGCTCCTTGTAATTCTTAGTTGTAGGCTTGTTAAAACTCATCTGTTTATTAATATAAATGCGGTACTTTATACCTGCCTAGGCTCAGCCTTCGAATGTTGACCTCAAAGTACTTGAGGATTCTGAGGAGCTTCGCCAGCTTTGGGTGGTGCTCGAGGTAGCTAGGTCCGAAGGCCCCCTCAGTTCAAGCTTCCGAGGGGTCCTAAGGGCGAAGCCATTTCCAAAGTAGCCCAGGAGCTGCTGGCTACCATGAAGACGAAGCCTCTTCAGAGTTCTTCTTCCTCGCCAGACTTAAGCTATTTTGAAGTAAACTTAAGTGGCGAAGGGGTACAGCCTTCGAGTATGGCCTTAACAGGCGACGAAGCCCTAGACTTCTCTGCCTTCGACACGGCACCGCCTGCATCCCAGACATGGACAAACCTACAGGGTGAAAGGCGAGGTCTGTGGGCTTCGGGGCATGGACGGTCCGGCCACGAGAGAAAAGGCTCTGATGGGGCTTCGTCCAGCCGAGGGGGCCCTACCCGGAAGAAGAGCAAGCGAGGGTCGAACATGTCGGGGCCTCGAGCTCTCTTTTTCTTAGGCTTAGATACAGACTACTCATAGTTTTGTTTTCGAAGTGTATTTTGTAACACACTACTCAATTATCATTCAATGAATGAGATTTACTGTATTTGCATACTTCAGTCTGCATGCTTCGCATGATTTGATTGTTTCAAACATTTAGCTTGTCACGCTCGTACTGCGCATTACATTCACACACTTCACATACATACTTCGGTCCCCCTTGTGCGTGGCAGCTAGGGACTTAGTCGTTAATGGTGCAAGAAATTTGGAATGCGAAGGGGTGCGCCTTTTTGGTGTCTTCGGATGCTTATATCGCGTCAAGCGAAGGCCTCTATTGGGCTTCAAACGTATTAATTTGAAGCAAAGCAAGGCATCAGTGTACTCAAATTAAGCGAAGCATGCTTCGGCGTGTTTGGATTTGGATAACGTGCGCGAGCAAGGCTTCGAAACACACTTAGATTTTAAGCGAAGCATGACTTCGAGATACTTGAATTTTAGATTAGATCACATCACGCGAAGCAAGGCCTCGGTGCACGTTCAGATAGCAAAGCAAGGCTTCTTGAGCTTGATCCTGTAATGAATGAAAGGGATATTTGGTGTGGATTCACCGAACCTGCGATGGGTTGAGCCACCTACGAATCTGGGCCACCTTCGACCCTGGGATGCATCAGGCCAGAGCCTGTAATCCTGGACTCATCGAGCCATCGCCTGGAAGTCTTGGACATCTCGAGTCGTCGCTTGAGGGAGTCCTAAAGCCCACTGCTACGGTCCCAGAGGCGCTGTGTAGCCTTCGGAGGGGTGCTCCGGATTTTGCAAAGAGAAGCGAGGCTTCAAATTTCAAATAAAGCGAAGCAAGGCTTTGGATTTTTTATAAAGTGAAGCAAGGCTTCGAATTTAAATGGGAAGCAAGGCTTCGATTTTAAATGCGAAGCAAGGCTTCAATTTTAAATGCAAAGCAAGGCTTCAATTTTTAATAGAATGGAGCAAGGCTTTGCTTTAAAGGCGAAGTAAGACTTCGATGATTTACTAAAATAATTACAAATTTGCACAGCGAGGTGGGGCTTCTACTGTGTACATACCTTGTGAGGTGAGGGCGAAAGGCTTGCCTCGTAGCCCCTAGGGCTTCGGAGGCCTTTGACGTGCGACCGGAGCCCCTTGTCGGAGGGTGCACTCTGAAGCGCGAGGGATGGTGGAAGGCAAGAAAGGCATTCGAGCTGCACTCAAAGCCCTTTGCCGGAGGGTGTGCAGGAGCTAAAAAACTCCTGAAGCTCCCTCCTCAAGCACACTTCGAGATACAGGCAGCAGTGAACTTAGCTTTTAGTACTAAGTTCCCCACGGACGGACGCCAACCGTTGTAGCAATTGCGTTAGCTACAACATGTTTTGTGTGTATATGGTGTATAGAGTGAACCTCGAAGGGTTCTCACAAAGGGAAAAAATTATACTGGTTCAGGCCTCTCCGAAGGGATAATAGCCCTACGTCCAGTCTACAGTGGATTTGGCATAGTTTTCCTCTGCTGAACCTAATATGGATCCCTCATTACAAGGGCTTGACCCTGCTTTTATAGGCATGCAGGCCAAAGGAAAAGACCTAAATGCCCTCTACAGGTCATAGGCCTTATAGGGGCAAGAAGGGAAAAAGACTAAACTACTTTACAAATAGCTTTACATCTTTACAGACGTGTCAGATAAACATCACTTCTGGGCAGCTAAACAACATACTGGGGGCAGAGGGGCCCCTAGTATGGCTCTGCACTGTAGAAAAGTGGAGATATTTTCCTGGATCGAGGTAGTGGCCGGAGCCCTTCAGGCGGAGACTGCATCAAAGGCTTTGGAGGGTACTCTAAAGTAGGCTTCTGGAAACTTAGCCTCGAAAGGGACCGGAGAGGGTTCGGAGGCTAGGCTCCAGAGGACTCCGAAGGGAGCCCGGAGGCTAGGCTCTGGAGGAATCCGAAGGGGGTTCGGAGGCTAGCTCCAAAGAGAGCCCGGAGGCTTGGCTCTGGAGGACTCCGAAGGGAGTCCAGAGGCTAGCTCCGAAGAGAGCCCAGAAGTTTGGGCTAAATACTGCTTGGAAATAACTTTGGTAGGAGGGTTCCGCTCTGACTTCTTACTTCGGCGGTGTCAGGCACCGAGCCGAAGTCCTACGGAGGCTGACGTCATTTGTCCCCTATTCAAGGGAAAATTTATTCCCCCAACAATAGCTATCTTTGAAGGTAGCCCCTTGCCAAATTGTATTGGGTACTCCTTGCCATCTTTCAAGATCATCTTCGTGATCACATCACCTTCCGGGCTTGGCTTTAGGGAAGGGCCTTTCGAGGAGCTTTAAGACTCCGAAGCCTCCGCCGTGTGCTCCGACATGCTGTGCACTTGCCGAGGGTCTAGTGACGGACCGTGGCCATACTCCGCTCTTCGAGCTACAGCTTGTTCTCCTGAGATAGTAATAACTCCACCTTGCGTGGGCATCTTGAGACACAAGTAAATATGATGTGCTATAGCCCCAAAATTGTTCAACAGTCCCCACCCAAAAATTGCATTATAGGCATATGGGGCGTTGACGACGTCGAAGATCACCTCCTCCACCCTGGCCAGGGGCCCCTCTCCGAAGGCAACCTCGAGGCCTATCTGGCCAAGGGCATTGAGAGGAGGACCTGCAAAGCTTAGAGTGGGCGAGCTGCCGGAAGTAAGTGTCTCCGGGGAATGCACATCTGGTCGAAGTCCTGGACGAAGAGTATATCTGCGGAGCTTCCACCGTCCACCAGGATCCTTCGGACTTTGACTCCCGCTATATTGGCTTAAATAACAAGGGGGTCAGCATGAGGGAATTTCACCCTCGCAGCATCATTGGCGGTAAAAGAAATAGGTACATGGGACCACTCAGGCATTTCTGCCACCGAATTCGAGGTCCCTATGTGCCCTACTTCACGGACATATTCTCTTCGCTGCCTTTTTGACATGTTACCGAGGGTCCCCCCTCCAGAGATTGGCAGGACCACTCGCTTGCCGCGATCTTGGGGATCTTCCTATTTCGGTGGTGGCATAATATTGGCCACCGGGAGCTGCATTGGTGCTTTGGGGTTGCCGGCTCGAGCCACGGCTTTCACGGGCTCCGAACGCACCGCTGGAGGGGCTCGGTCCGAAGTACCTCACCCTGAGCTTCGTCCTAGGTATTCACCCCGAAGGGTTAATACAGACTTACAATCTTTAGTGTCATGGCTTCTATTCTCGCCATGCACACAACAGAAGAAGCTTTGGCGCCTGCCAACTACTCTTTCTTGGGGCTTCGAAGTACTAGCTTTGAAACCTTGTGCCTGTTGAAAGTTAATAGGCGTCTTCTGGGCAGAGGGTGCAATGTTTAACACCTCAGAGCGGAAGTGTTTCTTTCCTCGCCTATGATCGTTTAAATGACTATCAAGGGGGGCTTGCGGAGAGGTTGGGACTTTGGGCTCCGTATTCACTTCTTGAAGGGCTGGTACAGGTGTTGCAGTTCTTCAAAGGCAGCCTTCCTCTGCCTTGGCATACTGTTCAAACTATGTCATCAGCTGTGCCATAGACAACACTGGCTTTCGGTGAAGCTTGCTGAGGAGATCTGGGTTCAACACCCCTTCGCGCGCAACATCGACTACCGAAGAGGTAGGCAAGCCTTTGATATGAGACATGGTGTGGGCGAAGCGTGTGAAATACTCCCGAAGCGTCTCCCCCGCCCACTGCTTCGCCTGAAACAGACTCCCGGTCGACATTGGGGCAACAAATGTACCGTGGAAGTTTCTTACGAACTTGCTCTTTAGCTGCTCCCAAGACTTGATCGATCTTGGCTTTAGAGACCAGAATAATCGGAGAGCCACACCTTCTAGTGCGAGGGGGAAGCACTTCTCCATAGTGTTACGCACCCCTCCACTGGCTTCTATTGCCAAGGCATACGAACGAGAAAATTCCCCGGGGTTAGACCCACCGTAGTATTTGTGCAGCTTCTAGGCCTTGAACCTAGGGTCGAAGGGCACTTTCTGCAGGTTCGGATGCAACGGAGACTCATCATCGAAGGATGCATTCTCGGCTTCCTCTGAGACTTGGAGAGCTTCGGAGAGATCACCAGGACCGCCATCTTGAGGCCCTTCCGGAGCATGAGTGAAGGCTTGGGAGCGTAGTCGATCAGTAGCCTCTTGCCTCCACCTTTCTACTTCCTCCTGAAGTCGCGCTACTTGGGTAGCTGTGTCCTCAAGAAGGTCTTCATCTCCTCCGGAGGAGAGCTCCGGGTCTTGGGAACTGGTGTAATCAGTTTGGAGTACTGTGGGAGCGGCTCGGGGGCCTCTGGGTGCACGACGTCTGGCGACCCCTTCGGGGGTTAGTGGAATGACTGAGGGTCCTGCACCGTTGGTCCAAGGGGACCTTCAGGGAGGATCGGTGGCTAGGCTCCGCTTGGGAGGCATGGCTAACGAAGATGAGGTCCGAAGATCGAAGACTTCGATTGGTTTGGGAAGGCGAAGAATGGTCTTTGAGCTGCACTAGGAAGCCCCGTACCGAAGGGTGCATGGAATCCTGAGACTCCGAAGCTCCCTCCGAAAGTGCTCTTCGAAGTTGAGAAACCAAGGGTTGGTTTCGGAGTCTGTGATGAGTGATTGACAGATTTTACCCTCTAATTCGAAGGGGTCCCTCCGAAGGGGTTCAGAGGATGGTTCTCCGAAGGTGCTTGGAGGATGTTTCACCGAAGGGTTCGGTGGGCTCTGGTTGCTGCAGCTGTTGCAGCGGAGTGTGATTATCGGAGGGGTCCGATAGTACATGATGACTGGGTTGTACCGAAGGGTTCGGTACTTTTGGAGGTACACCGGAGTGTGTGCCGAAGGTTGCTAACCCGGAGAGGTCTCCGGGGTACTAGATACACTTGTCTGTTTGTCTATGGTGCGCAGGGGACTTCAGAGGCGACGGACGGTTCGTAGATGGTGAACCTTGGTCAAGTGGGAGGCTTGATGCCAGGGGAGCAGGGAGCTCCATCACAAAGGCTACGAAGGGGTCGAGGTTTGACCTCGGGTCGAGGTGCGCCAGGAGAAGGCAGTAAGTGCGGAGCGTGGCTTCGGTTGAAGGTACTCTGAGACGAAGTCCTCGAAGGCGAGGCACTTCGAAGGGTACTCCGAATTGAGTGACTTCGGAGTATGGTGGATCAAGTCCTAAGCAATGAGGCAAGGTGTTCGGAGTGTGCTCCGGAGGGAGACACTCGAAGGTATACCCGACGAAGGTCTCAGAAGTCGAGGTGCATCGAAGGCATGGTTCGGGTGAGGATCGTCGAGGAGTGTGCTCGGGGAGAGACATTGCGATGAAGTTCTCATGGAATGCTTCATGCGGAGGCCTTGGACGAAGGAGGGACTTTGAAGGGTGGTACTCCGAAGGTGGGGCTTCGGAGTAAGGCAGGCTTCGGAGTGAGGCTAGCTCCGGAGTGAGGATGACTTGAGGTACTTCGGCCATGCATGGCTTCGGTACACGGACTGACGAAGTTCGAGCTGGGAGAAGCTGCGAAGCCGTGGTGGTCCACTCCGAAGGTGTTGGTGCGAAGGCCCAAGGGCTTTGACGGCTTCGGCTCAAAACCATCACTGTATCGAAGGCTGACTTCGGTGAAGTGAAGGCCGTCAGGCTCAAGGCTTCTCACCGAAGATACCGAACCCCTCGCGTGCGAAGGGGGGCTTCAGAAGCATCCAAAACTGCAAAGGCTGACAGTGTCTGCTCTGCAAAAATCGTCTGCTCTGCAAAAGCTGGTAATGTCCCCTCTGCGAAGCTGACAAAAGAAGCCTCCAAATAAAGTAGACTACCTGTTGTACCCCCCTGTTCTGATGAGACAAAACCGGTGTAAACCCTAGGGGTAAAGCAGTCTATTCATACGGCTGAATAGTGCCTATAAATAGTGGAGGCCGGTCAGGTCACATTAACACTTTGAGCATTCATTGTTGAGCTCCTGTACTAGCCCCTCATACGTTGTATTCAGTCTATGAGTTCATTTTGTGTTCCCTGTTCAAGCATTGAAGCTTTGTCTTTGTGTTCATTTCACTGCTTGAGCTTGTATGCATACCTCGCTACATGCTTCGATCTCTTGTGTGACTTCTTTTGTGTTGAGTTTGTGAGAAGTCTGTTTTAGCGAAGTGTGTTTGAGCGAAGTATGTTTCTCAGTGTCTATTCGCTCTGTGTAAACTGGAGGCTAGACCTCTCTGATTGCTAGCGACGCGCTGATCGAAGCCTGTTTTTCTTCCTGTGGCGAAGCCCTTAGCGAAGTCTGTTTAGTGTGCGTTTAGACCTTCGAAGTACAAAGCCCAACACTAGTTGCTGTCGCTGAGTGTCTGGTCGAAGTCCTTAGAGGGAAGTCCGCTCTTGCGAAGGGTGAAGTGCGAAGCCTGCTCAAAGGCACCCTATGTGCAGAGCCTGCACTGACTAAGCAGAGCTGAGTTTTCGGGGTTGTGAGTGGAGCGAAGTCTTCTTGGCTTCGAACTTTTGCTCCTTGCGAAGCCTGTGTTCGGAGCTGTGAAGTACCTTCGAACCAGATCTTCGAAGGGTGTGTTCGAAGCCTGTTCCGCAGAAGACAGAATTAAAACATAAGGCTATTTTTAGTCTGAAATTTTAAAAGCTCCCATTCACCCCCCCTCTGCTCGCCGTTTCCAGTCCAACAATTGGTATCAGAGCAGGTTAAGATCACCAGTTGACCTTAACCGGTTTTGTGATCTGTTGGCGACATGGACAGAGTTAGTAAAATACCTCTGTTCGATGGGACTGATTTTGCATACTAGAAGGTGCGCATGGAGGCTTACTTGCTAAGCCAAGGAAATGCAATTTGGGAGATTGTGGACTCACAATACTCCATCCCTGAAACTCGCACCTCTCAAACAGAGAAGGATCAGTATAATGCCAACTCCAAGACAAGAAATATATTGTTCATTGGTTTTAGTAGAAGTGAGTTTGATAGGGTGCAGCACCTTAGGACAGCTAGGGAAATCTAGGACCACTCTCATTATTTTTCATGAGGGCTCTACACAGATTAAGGCCAGGCGCCAAAGCACATACAATCAACAGTATCAGCTGTTTGTGCAGGCACCTAGTGAATCTATAGATGCCATGTTTTCTCGTTTTGATGCAATAGTGAGTAACTTGCGGTCCAACGGGACGCTTGCTTACAATGATCATGATAGGGCTATCAAGCTTCTCTATGCTCTTGATCGTAGCATATGGGAAGTGAAGATATCTAGCATTGAGGAGTCCGCAGGTTATGACACATTGACCTGTGATGAGCTCTTCAGCAAGCTAAAGTCCACAGAGATTGCCAAGGCATCTCTTGCAGTGCACAGAAACTCTTTGCCACAGCCATTGTCATTGGTTTCTAGCACTAGCTGTGGCACCACTACAGAACCAAGCACATCTGGCACTTGTGTTCTTGCAGATGGTTTTGCTTTGTCCTCCCTGGTCTCCGTCACTAAGGAGCAGGTGGATACTCTGGATGATGATGAGCTTGCTCTCATTGCCAGAAGGTTCACCCGTTTTCACCATGAGAGACGGGATCAGAGGAGAAGTGGTTTTAGTGGTTGTTTTGAGTGTGACGACACTTCTCACATCAAGGCCAATTGCCCAAAACTCAAGAAGAGAGAAGAGAGTGAGCGCCCAAATACCACAAGAAGGAGAGGAAACCCTTTGTGAAGGGCAAGGGCGGCAAGGTGGCTAAGAGGGTAGCCAAAGCCACTTCCAGAGCATTTTTTGCTGCTCTCAGTGACATCGACACTTCCTCAACTGAGGAGTCGAGCTCTAAGGAGGAGGAGTCTCCAAGGAAGGAGGAGAAGAAGGACAAGAAGGGACGAGATTTCACCGGCCTTTGCTTCATGGCCGACAGTGATCACAGCGGCGATGAGCTTGACTCATCTGAGGTACATCTATCCTATGACCAGCTTTCAATTAAACTAGATGAGCTGAATGAAGTAGTTCTTGGTCAGGATAGATTACTTGTGCAAGCTGCTAGAGAAAGAAAAGACCTTAGACTTAGGCTAGAATCTGTGTCTACTGATTATGCCATACTTAAGTCTAGGGTTAATGATGCTGATTGTGAATCTTGTACTGTTGTCATGGGTGAGTGAGGAGCCATGCTGAATAGCGTGGGCCTCATGGCTCTAGAAGTGATGAGTCATTATCAACGATAGTCAAAGAGGACAGAAGAAGAAGAGATCTGCTATTTCATGGGCCGCGTGTGACACAGGTACACGGGCAGCAAGCGACTGTCGGGCAGAGAAGGCTGCGAAGTTGGGCTGGCTCAATCCGGGTACATGGGCCAGAAGCAGTAGAAGACCCACTGGGCTGTTGACCAGAATTGACTCAGGTACACGGGCGGTGAGCGATTGCCGGGCTGAGAGAGCTGCGGAATCAGACCGGCCCAAT
The DNA here is from genome assembly GCA_019279435.1 of Zizania palustris. Taxonomy (NCBI): domain Eukaryota; kingdom Viridiplantae; phylum Streptophyta; class Magnoliopsida; order Poales; family Poaceae; genus Zizania; species Zizania palustris. Next base: position 13,118,949 of record JAAALK010000084.1, read on the forward strand.
CCGGGTACCTGGTGCAAAGTCGGTGGAGGCTTTGTCAGTTTCGGCGCAAAACTGACGACCGTCGATCTTGTATCCGACTGTCCAGAAGAGAAGCCGTAGTCGCTACGAAAACTTAGCTTCCGGATAAGTCATCTGTATCTCTAGGCCCACAGTCAGTCAGTCGTGTCTGTAAAAATTCCTAAGGGCAGTAGAGTCTTTTCCTTTATTAGTGAGTCTGTAAAAACCCTAAGGGGCTGGTAGAATATTCCTAGTATTGGGCAGCCTATAAATAGGACCCCAATCCCTAGGGTTTGAACTACCCCTTCTAGAATTCACTTTTTAATCTATTGGGTCATTTTGCCTCTCACGATTCTCTCTCCTGTGTGCGTCGCCAGGCACTGGTTCATCCCTGTTTGCCGAGGATTTATTTTGCTCCTGTGAGATTGAACCCTTTGTTCTTTGTTGAGGCGTGTGCATTTATTCCTCTGATTCAAGAAGCTTCGGTTTGTTGTGTTGTGTTGATTTTATTCCTGAGAATGTCTCTCTGTTGCGTGTGTTCTTCGTGAGAAGTAGTACTAGTTCTTGCTGTTGCAAGTAGTACTGCTACAGTAGCTACAGTACTCGCTGCCAGCTTTTTACCTTCTACTGCACAGCCTTTTTGATCGAAGCAGACTGGATTAAATGCCTTTTTGACTGTTTCTGCGAAGCCATCCTTCTATGTTTGAAGCCCCTCAGCTCCGTGAGCCAGGCTTCGATCTGTCATCTTCGAAGGCTTCGTCCAAACTTCGAACTTTGCTTTGTGTTCTGTGTTGCTAGCTTCGAAGCATTTCTTGAAAGGACAGCATCACATACTTCGAACGACAGTGCAAAGGTACTCCGGCTCTAGATGTTCGAAATTCACACTTCGATAAGTTTCGGAGTTGGCTTTGAAGCTTGTCTTTCTGCTAGGCTTCGCGTTGGTCTCTTTGTAGCATGTCAGCCTTCGCTTCTCTTGTCGAAGCTACCTCTTTTCGAAGGTAGAGTGTAGGCTTCGACTTTGGTGTCTCTGTCGTGTAACAGGCTTCGCTTCTTTGTTCGAAGGTAGTCCGTCTGTGTGTTGCATTTGAAGTTCTCTGTTCGAAGGTTTAGGTTCGAAGCACTCTGTTCGAAGCTGTGTCCGAAGCCTTGCCTTCGAAGTACTTACTTCGAAGCAGGCTCTAGCATTGTCATACTTCGCTTCGAAGCACACTTCGCTTTCTGTCACTTCGAAGCACCTTCGGCATTTTCACAACAGCCTTCGGCAGGCTTCGCATCTTATCTTCGAAGCAGACTTCGACACCATCCTCTGAAGCAGACCTCGACGGGCGAAGCAGGCTTCACAAGTTCTGAACAAGAGACAAATTTGGACAGTAACTTCTCATTTCATCTTACATATACTTAGATCATTTCTTTGAGAAGTTTAGGCCCGATTTACAGTTTTCTTCTACCTAGTTGCACTCCTTTGATAGTTCTCTGTTTGACATCAGTTGCTTCTAGGTTAGATACCTTTAGACTTAGGCCTTCTGTTTATTTTCTGCTGCTTAGTCTTTTGAGGTGCGTTGGGTTTAGGGAACAGGCCATTGATTCAAAAGAATTTTTTAAGGCACCCATTCACCCCCCCTCTGGTCGCTACTTTCGGTCCTACAAGTGGTATCCGAGCTTGGTTAGGGTTTTTCCATACCTTAACCGGTTCTAAACCCCAGTAGTGACCATGACGTCTCCTGGCAAGGTCCCGTCCTTGGAAGCCTATGGCTATAACTATTGGAAGACTCGCATGCGAGCCTATCTTATGAGCCAGGGTTCGGATATTTGGGATATTTGCGTTCACACCACGTTTATCATATTGCCAGTTACTGAGCAAGGTACTGCTGGTATCATTGCTCAGCATCTGAGCAACAGTAAGGCTGTGACATTCTGTTTTCTGGTTTAGGTCCCACTGAGTTTGAGCGTGTGAGTCATCTCTCCACTGCGAGAGAGATCTGGGCTACCCTCAAGGCACACCATGAGGGAACAGCACAGGTCAAGGCTCGGCTCTATCAGACCTACCGGCGTGAATACGAGAATTTCACACAGAAGCCGGGTGAATCTGTTGAGGCTTTGTTTGGTCGCTTTCAGTCGATCATAAACAAGCTTCGAGACAACAAGGCTGAGGGTGCTCAGTTAGTCTCAGATCATGAGCAGGCGCTCAAGGTTCTCCATACCTTGGACCCAAAGATCTGGGAGATCAAGGTATCCTCTAACGTTGAGAGCACTTCTTACGATACCTTGACCATTTCTGAGTTATTTAGCAAGCTGAAGGCCACTGAGGTAGATATCCAGCTGAGATCAAATCTCACTGGTTCTGGATCAAAATCTCTGGCCCTTGCTACACCTTCTGTTGATCCCTCTGCTGTGAGTTGTGCTGGGTTCTCCTTGATGTCTATCACTGAGGACCAGCTTGAGTCTTTGGGAGATGATGATTTGTGTCTCTTTAACAACCGGGTGCGTCGTGTCTATGACAAGAGAATGTTCAAAAGACACGGCACAAAATCCGGATGCTTTGAATGTGGTGATCCAAGACACTTCATCGCCGACTGCCCCAAGCGTAATGGACACAAGAAGGGCACCGGTGGCAGCTTCCACGACTCCGGCAAGCATGAGAGCTCATCCTTCAACAAGGGCAAGCCGAAGACCCGATTCTTCAAGAAGGCCCTGAAGGACTACCGGCGAGAGAACAAGAAGCGCGACAAGGCCTTCTTCGCCGAGATGGAGAAAAGCTACTCCAAGCATTCCACGTCTTCTTCCTCTTCATCGAGCTCAAGCGATGAGGAGATCGCCATCAGGATGGGGAAGGACAAGGATGATCCGGCGGGCCTCTGCTTCATGGCTTTCGGGGACAAGCCGAAGAGCCGCTCACACCAGCGCCGAAGATCCCGCAAGAGCTTCTGTTCAATGGCTCTTGGGGATAAGGAAGAAAAGAGCTCCTCCGACGACTCCGACGACGACGATAACAAGGTATCATCCTACGAGCGCGAAATCGTTGATTTACTTGAAAGCAATCGTCAGGAGTTGAAATATCGGGAAAAACTGCTTAGGGGGGCTAAGAAAAGGATAGATGAGTTAGAGAGTGAGCTTGCCGTAGCCAACGGCAAGATTGAGAGCCTATCCTCTTCTCCTTGCTTGGGTGATAGCAGTGAGTGCCCGAAGTGTGAGGTTCTTCTGTGTGACCTGTCGACTCTGAAGTCCAGGTACACAGAAAGGGTTGATGAGAGGGACGCTTTGGCCACTGAGCTTGAAAGCACTCAGCTGGAGCTGAAAGATGCTCAAGCCACTGTCGTCACACCCTGTGTTCATTGCCCAACTCATCTAGCTGTCTTAGCTGAGCTGAAATCCAAGGGCAATGAGCATTTGGGTGATTTGGAGAGGTTGAGAGCTGAGCTTGCCCAGACTAGGCTAGAGCTTGAGACACTGTCAGTTCCACCCACTGTCTGTGAGAACTGTCTGTCTCTTAGAATGGAGTTGATCAAGCTAAAAGCCGAGAAGTCTGTCCAGGTAGATAGTGAGTGTGAGACATGCTTGTCTCAGGTGGATGTACTAGCTTCTCTGAGAGAGGAGCTAGCTGATTCTCAGAATGAGAACTTTTACCTCCGTTCTATCCTGAGTTGGATCAGTTCCAGAGAGCCACAGCTCGGCATGATGATCCAGCAGTTCAAGAGGCAGGATGGGTTTGGGGTAGGTTATACCTACACCAAGGCTAACTTTGAGAGTGCCATTAGCCGGGCAGTGGAGTGGAGTAAAATGACTCCTGAACAGAGATATCCCAAGACCCATTCCACTGAGTCTTCCCAGGCTTGTCAGCCAAAGGATGGAGTGATCCATGAACCACCCAAAGCTCCACCCAAGAAACCCATTTGGGTTCCAAAGCCCAAACTTCTCCACACTTCTCTGGACTCTCTTCCTGGACCCTCTCAACCCAAGAAGCCGACACCAAACACCACTAAGCCCAAGAACCCCAAGCCTCAACCACATCCCAAGAAGCCCACTTACCATTGCGAGTATTGTCAGAGAGACGGGCATCTTACGGAGTTCTGCTTCAGGAGGAAGCGGGTTGAGAGAGCAGAGAGGGCTCATAGTGATCAGGAGCAGTTCTACCAGCAGGGGGGTAGACTGCATGTTCCTCGGCGTGGGGAGAGGCTGGAGGCCAGGCCGCGTCGTGTAGGTGGTGGTAGAGGAGACGGCTTTCTTGCCCGTGCTCCAGTTGGTGGTGTCCGTTCCGGCAGAGTTCCAGACCGTGTTGGCTATGGTTCTGGACCTCGTGGCCGCAGGATTAGGCAGAACCGAGGACCGCGCTTTGAGCCGCGTTTTGGTCCAAACTCTTTTGATGGTTTTCGCTTTCCATCTTTTGAGCAGGTGGCTCGACACTGTTTAGCTTTTTTGCTAAACCTGGTGCCGGACCATTTGCTCACACTTACAGACACTGATTGTGCAGGACCAGGGACTGGAGGATGTTTGGATCATGGACTCAGGATGCTCTCGCCACATGACGGGACATCGCAGATGGTTCTCCAGTCTCACTCCCCCGAGCTCCAAAGAATACATCACGTTCGGGAACAGTGGTCAAGGGAAAGTAAGTGGCATAGGCTCAATTCGCATTTCAAATCATTTCTCTTTGAAGAATGTTGCCTTGGTTAAGAATTTGAACTTCAATTTGATTTCTATTTCGCAACTTCTTGAGGATGGTTTGGAAGTGCGTTTTAGGAAGGGCAATTCTTCTGTGTTTGATTCTAGAGGGTCTTTGATTTGCCAGTTCTTACCTTTCGGTAAAGTTTTTCGGATTGACTTCTCTAGTTCTTTTGGCCCTTCTCGCTGTTTGATTGCTGGATCTTCTTCTGAGCTCTGGAAGTGGCATAGGAGGTTAGGCCATTTGAGTTTTGACCTGCTAGTCAGGTTGAGCTCTATGGACCTCATCCGAGGATTGCCCAAGGTTAAGATAGAGAAGGATCTAGTTTGTCATCCCTGTCGTCACGGGAAAATGGTTACCTCTTCTCACTCACCTGTGACTCAGGTGATGACTTCGTATCCGGGCGAGCTGTTACACATGGACACTATCGGTCCAGCTCGGGTACGCTCAGTCGGTGGGAAGTGGTACGCACTTGTGATTGTTGACGATTTTTCTCGACTCTCGTGGGTTTTCTTTTTGGAGTCTAAGGATGAAACTTTTTATTTTGTTCATGACCTGATTTTGAAGCTGAAGAATGAGAACAATGGTCGGATACGAGCAATTCGCTCCGACAACGGATCTGAGTTCAAGAACTCTCAGTTCGTCAGCTTCTGTAGTGATCAGGGTCTTGACCATCAGTTTTCTGCTCCTTACACTCCCCCACAGAATGGCGTTGTGGAACGAAAGAACCGCACGCTAGTCGAGATGGCCAGGACGATGCTCGATGAGCACAGGACTCCTAGGCGCTTTTGGGCTGAAGCCATGAACACGGCTTGCTATCTGGCCAACCGCATTTTTCTTAGAGCTTACCTTGGTAAGACATCATATGAGTTGCGGTTTGGCAGACAGCCCAAGGTGAGCCACTTGCGAGCGTTTGGCTGCAAGTGCTTTGTGCTCAAGAAGGGAGGGCATTTGGACAAGTTTGAGTCTCGCTGCTGGGATGGTGTTTTTCTTGGTTATGCTTTGCATTCTCAAGGTTTTCGTGTTTGGAACCTCGAATCCCAGCTGCTTGTCGAGACCTGTGAAGTTTCTTTTGATGAGTCCTTGCCTTCTTTGACCCCTTCTTTTGAGCTTTCTGGTGATGATGAGCTCGGAGAGTCCATCTTCGAGGAAGATGAGGATACTCCAGCTGCTGATGAGGGTGGGCCTTCTGCATCCCCCGCAGAGCCCACACCTTCTGAGACTTCGACTGATGATGAGGGTGGACCACTGATCACTTCTTCCACTTCGATCGAGCCCCCTCAGTCGAGTCCAGAGGTGCCAGCTGCTGACTCCAGTGAGGTGACTTCAGATCACCAGGGAACCCGAGCAGTTCAGCGTGACCATCCCTCAGAGCTCATCATAGGCGATTTGACTGAAAGAACTTTGCGTTCTTCTGCCTCTCTTGCTGTGTTTGCTGAATCTGCGTTTGTTGCATCTTTTGAGCCCAGAGATATTTCTCACGCTCTCTCTGATTCAAATTGGATTAATGCTATGCAAGAAGAGCTTGAAAATTTTGTCCGTAATCGGGTTTGGACACTAGTTGAGCCGCCACCAGGATGCAACCCCATAGGCACCAAGTGGGTGTTCAAGAACAAACAAGGTGAAGATGGGGTTGTGGTGCGCAACAAGGCACGACTAGTTGCCCAGGGTTTTTGCCAGAAGGAAGGTATTGACTTTGAAGAAACCTTCGCTCCTGTTGCCCGTCTTGAGTCCATTCGTATTCTTCTAGCTTTTGCCGTTTCGAAGGGTTTTAAGCTTTTTCAAATGGACGTTAAGAGTGCTTTTCTGAACGGGTACATAGAAGAGGAGGTTTATGTTAGGCAACCCCCCGGTTTTGAGAATCCTAAGTTTCCTCGACATGTTTTTAAATTGCATAAAGCTTTATACGGGTTGAAGCAAGTCCCCAGGGCTTGGTATGACCGGTTAAAGCAATTTTTGTTGGGGAAGGGCTTTGTGATGGGTTCTGTGGACAAAACTCTTTTCTTGCTCAGAGATGCTTCAGATTTCTTAGTCGCTCAGATTTATGTGGACGATATTATCTTCGGCGGTACTACTGATTCTCTTGTGTCCAAGTTTTCTGAGCAGATGCACAGTGAGTTTGAGATGAGCCTCATGGGTGAGCTCAAGTACTTCTTAGGGCTCCAGATCAAGCAGACCAAGGACGGCACCTTCATCCACCAAGGTAAGTACACTCGTGATATGTTAAAGAAATTTGACTTTGGTGGTGAATTGAAGCCGCAGATGACCCCGATGGGCACTTCTGGGATCTGGACAAGGATGAGAGCGGCGTCAAAGTCAATGAAAGGGAGTTTCGAGGGATGATCGGTTCGCTGTTGTACTTGACGGCAACAAGACCAGACATTCAGTTCGCCGTGGGACTTTGCGCGCGTTTTCAGTCTTCACCACGCGCGTCTCATCGGCAGGCTGTCAAGCGCATCTTCAGGTATCTCACTTATGCGCCTGATCTTGGTCTTTTCTATTTAGCATCATCTTCTCTCGATTTATCTGGCTTTTCGGATGCTGACTTTGGTGGGTGCCGGTTGGATCGCAAGTCGACTTCCGGTACTTGCCAGTTTCTTGGTTCTTCTCTTGTCTCTTGGTCTTCTCGAAAGCAATCTGGACTTGCTCTTTCGACCACAGAGGCTGAGTACGTAGCTGCTGCTAGCTGCTGCTCACAGTTGGTTTGGATGATTTCCACTCTGCGAGATTTTGGGTTGTTCTTTCCTACCAGAGTTCCTTTGTTTTGCGATAGCACCAGTGCTATTAGTGTAGGAAAAAACCCATGTCTTCATTCAAAAACCAAACACATTGATGTGCGCTTTCACTTCTTGTGGGATCAATATGAGAAAGGTGTCATTGACCTTGTTCATGTTGATACCCATCATCAGTTGGCTGACATTTTCACCAAACCCCTAGATCAGTCTACCTTTGAGCGTTTACGAGGGGATTTGGGTGTTGTGTATCCTTTCTAGGATATTCTGCGTCAGTTTTCCTTCTTCTTTTCTTGAGTCCTTTTGTGTGTGTTCATATCATACATATTCACATATCACACTTTTGAGCCTGCTTCTGTTATATGATTGAACTGCTTTACTTATTCTAGCTGGTACATGCTTTTGATTACTTGTCGATGATCATGCCTTGCTTCAGTTCATTTGATATGTCTGATATTCGTCATATGCATGGTTTTTACACGTTATACTTGAAAAATGATCACCATTGCTTCTGGTAACTAGCATGTGTAGGCTGAGTGCTTTTGCTATCTGTTACGTGCCTTGTAGCTAGTTCATCACATAGATGCAAATATGCAACTTGGATATCTGTATGCTTTAAACATGGAAATATGCTATAAAAATGATGAAAATTCGAAAAAATTGAGAATTCCATGCCTTCTTTTATGCTTGAATTGAAAAGATCCAAGTGGGTTTGCTTTGTCACATTGCATTGTTCTGGACTGCTTACCATAGCACTTTGGTATGAACTAGGACAGTGTAGTGTATGCCAAGACCAATGTCTTAAGCTTCCGATGGTCCAGTTCTGGCCTAGGCTTGACTTGGTCGGTTAGCATAAGGTTTGACATGCAAATAACCTTTGGCAAAAATGAAAAAGGAAAATGAAAAAGCTTGAAAATTAAAAAGACAACAAGTTTGCTGAAGCGCTTTGTTTTGGACAATGCTTATCTTGGTAGATATCAGTTAGCTTCTGCATCTCATGTTTTACCTTGCTTGTTAACTGGAAAATATGGTGATGCTTTTGTTTGCAAAAAAAAAACTGAAAAATGCGTGCAAATGACTTGCTTTAGATATCATCTGTTGCACTGATCATGCCATGTGTCTTAGACAGTATGTCTTCTGCTATACTTGTTAGATGTTGAAATTGCAGTCAATCATATCTAAGAAGCATGCTTTCTACACTCCTTATGCACTCCAGTTGAATTCTCTGCATATTTTGAGGGGGAGTTGCATTTCAGGGGGAGTCTGTGTCTCTTTTGAGTGCTTGATGAGTTCACTTGTCAACAAGGGGGAGAAAATTTGGGATCAGAGTTTAAGGGGGAGTTTTTACTCTGTTTGATGTCCTTGTTGTTCTAAAATCGCACTCATTTTAAGTTTTTACGTTTTGGTTAACCATAATGACCGCTTCTTGCTTTTGTTCGGTTTTTGGTCATTAGGGTTAAACTTTTTACCTTATTTTTCTTCTTCTTTGTTTTCTTGTGTTTTGTTTTCGTGTTTCCACATTTGTTCGCAGGTGCTGAAGAGCTGAAGAAGAGGAGTGTTGACAATGCACTCATCAAGGGGGAGATTGAGGAGCCATGCTGAATAGCGTGGGCCTCATGGCTCCAGAAGTGATGAGTCATTATCAACGATAGTCAAAGAGGACAGAAGAAGAAGAGATCTGCTGTTTCATGGGCCGCGTGTGACTCAGGTACACGGGCAGCAAGCGACTGTCGGGCAGAGAAGGCTGCGAAGTCGGGCTGGCTCAATCCGGGTACATGGGCCAGAAGCAGTAGAAGACCCACTGGGTTGTTGACCAGAATTGACTCAGGTACACGGGCGGTGAGCGATTGCCGGGCTGAGAGAGCTGCGGAATCAGACCGGCCCAATCCGGGTACCTGGTGCAAAGTCGGTGGAGGCTTTGTCAGTTTCGGCGCAAAACTGACGACCGTCGATCTTGTATTCGACTGTCCAGAAGAGAAGCCGTAGTCGCTACGAAACTTAGCTTTTGGATAAGTCATCTGTATCTCTAGGCCCACAGTCAGTCAGTCGTGTCTGTAAAAATTCCTAAGGGCATTAGAGTCTTTTCCTTTATTCGTGAGTCTGTAAAAACCCTAAGGGGCTGGTAGAATATTCCTAGTATTGGACAGCCTATAAATAGGACCCCAATCCCTAGGGTTTGAACTACCCCTTCTAGAATTCACTTTTTAATCTATTGGGTCATTTTGCCTCTCACGATTCTCTCTCCTGTGTGCGCCGCCAGGCACTGGTTCATCCCTGTTTGCCGAGGATTTATTTTGCTCCTGTGAGATTGAACCCTTTGTTCTTTGTTGAGGCGTGTGCATTTATTCCTCTGATTCAAGAAGCTTCGGTTTGTTGTGCTGTGTTGATTTTATTCCTGAGAATGTCTCTCTGTTGCGTGTGTTCTTCGTGAGAAGTAGTACTAGTTCTTGCTGTTGCAAGTAGTACTGCTACAGTAGCTACAGTACTCGCTGCCAGCTTTTTACCTTCTACTGCACAGCCTTTTTGATCGAAGCAGACTGGATTAAATGCCTTTTTGACTGTTTCTGCGAAGCCATCCTTCTATGTTCGAAGCCCCTCAGCTCCGTGAGCCAGGCTTCGTCCAAACTTCGAACTTTGCTTTGTGTTCTGTGTTGCTAGCTTCGAAGCATTTCTTGAAAGGACAGCATCACATACTTCGAACGACAGTGCAAAGGTACTCCGGCTCTAGATGTTCGAAATTCACACTTCGATAAGTTTCGGAGTTGGCTTTGAAGCTTGTCTTTCTGCTAGGCTTCGCGTTGGTCTCTTTGTAGCATGTCAGCCTTCGCTTCTCTTGTCGAAGCTACCTCTTTTCGAAGGTAGAGTGTAGGCTTCGACTTTGGTGTCTCTGTCGTGTAACAGGCTTCGCTTCTTTGTTCGAAGGTAGTCCGTCTGTGTGTTGCATTTGAAGTTCTCTGTTCGAAGGTTTAGGTTCGAAGCACTCTGTTCGAAGCTGTGTCCGAAGCCTTGCCTTCGAAGTACTTACTTCGAAGCAGGCTCTGGCATTGTCATACTTCGCTTCGAAGCACACTTCGCTTTCTGTCACTTCGAAGCACCTTCGGCATTTTCACAACAGCCTTCGGCAGGCTTCGCATCTTATCTTCGAAGCAGACTTCGACACCATCCTCCGAAGCAGACCTCGACGGGCGAAGCAGGCTTCGGCAAGTTCTAAACAGGAGACAAATTTGGACAGTAACTTCTCATTTCATCTTACATATACTTAGATCATTTCTTTGAGAAGTTTAGGCCCGATTTACAGTTTTCTTCTACCTAGTTGCACTCCTTTGATAGTTCTCTGTTTGACATCAGTTGCTTCTAGGTTAGATACCTTTAGACTTAGGCCTTCTGTTTATTTTCTGCTGCTTAGTCTTTTGAGGTGCGTTGGGTTTAGGGAACAGGCCATTGATTCAAAAGAATTTTTTAAGGCGCCCATTCACCCCCCCTCTGGTCGCTACTTTCGGTCCTACAGTGAGCTTGCTCAGTTGCGTTCTGTACATGCTCAAACTCTATCTGAGCTTGAGACTGCACAGAAGCAGTTTTTGATGGTTGATTCTAGTCCTTATGATATAATTGAATGCAAGAACTGTTCTTTATTACGTGAGAGCATTAATTTGCGTGATAACCATGTTCATGACTTAGAGGCTAGATTAGAGAGGGCCGGTAGTTCTAAGGATGTGCAACCTGTTTGTGACACTTGCATAACCCTTAAGGACCTGCTAGGCACTGTTAGAGAGCGAGCTGATAACCTAATGACTAAAAATGAATACCTTCTTTCTGTGGTTAACAAATGCACTGCGGGAAAGGGTAGGATGGACTTGCTTTTGGCCAAAACCAAGATGTGTGCTGACAGGGCAGGGTTAGCTCTAGGATTGGGTTTTGAGAGGATTCCTTCAGACAGTGAGAACAAAACTGTTTTTACCTCACCCACTACCTTAGAGAAAGAGAGAGCTCTGTTAGACACTCCATCAGCCAAAAAGCCTACCCGGACACCAAAGAAAACCACTCCTCCTGCCAAGAAAAGCCCTCTCAAGAAAACCACTTAGCAGAAGCCCAAGGAGCCTGTGAGAGTTGCTCCTATGACCCATGAGAGTGCCCCTAGGAGAGTTTTTCATTGTTCCTACTGTCAGCGGGTGGGTCATTTGGTTGGGTTCTGTTTTCGTCGCATCAAGGATGAGCGACGCTCTCAGGTGATGAGTTTCCAGGACATGCATTACCCATCTTTAGGTATGCATGAGTCTAAATTTTACTCTCGTACTGTTTTCGAGGCTCCTCGTGCTTCTCGGAGAGGTTTTGCTCCTCGAGGTGTTCACCATGTTCCATATGGTGGTAGACCCCGAGCGAGTAGCTTTGTACCTCGACAGAGTAGGAGACCTCATCATGCTTTTAGATCACAACATGTAGGTAGACCTCACACTTTGCATCATTCTGATTATCCTGTGCGTAGACAATCTACTTTTATTGTGCCTACCACTCATATCACTCAGTGCTGGATGCCTCGTCATATTTTCACTCACCCCAGCACTGAGCGAATGAGATTTTCTTATCATGTGTAGGCGGCAGACCAAGGCTTGGAGGGCACGTGGATCATGGACTCCGGTTGTTCACGCCATATGACTGGAGATGCAGCATGGTTCTCCAGCCTCACCACAACCAAGCAAAGGGAACATATCACCTTCGGCAACAATCGAAGGAGTAGAGTGAAAGGTAAAGGTGTGGTAAGAATCAATTCGAAAGTCACTCTCAAAGATGTTGCTTTGGTTGAGAACCTGTGATACAATTTGCTTTTTGTATATCAGTTGCTTGATGAGGGCTTCGAAGTGCGATTCCATCGTGATACTTCGCAAGTACTCAATTCTGATGGCGTTGTGGTTTGTAAGATCTTTAGAGTTGGGAGAGTTTTTGTAGCTGATTTTTCTGAGTCATCTGGTTCTTCTCATTGTCTTGTTGCACATTCTACTTCTGAGCTTTGGAAGTGGCATAGGAGACTAGGGCATATGAGCTTTGAGTTGCTCGCTCGTCTGAGTGCCCTTGGTCTGATCCGAGGATTGCCCAAGCTCAAGTTTGAGAAGAATTTAGTTTGCGCTCCATGTCGACATCGAAAAATGATTGCCGCTTCACACTCGCCAGTCACCACAGTGATGACTGAACAACCCGGAGAACTTCTCCACATGGACACTGTAGGTCCTTCTCGGGTTAGTTCTTCAGGCGGCAAGTGGTATGTATTAGTCATTGTCGACGATTTCTCTCGCTACTCTTGGGTCTTCTTTCTTGCCAGCAAGGATGAAGTGTTTTCATACTTTCGGAGCTTGGCTTTGAGACTTTTCACTGAACTCCCTGGTGCATTGAAATTCATTCGAAGTGATAATGGCACTAAGTTCAAAAATAGTCTCTTTGTTGACTTTTGCATGAAGCATGGCATAGAACATTAATTCTCTACTCCGCGGGTTCCTCAACAGAATGGTGTTGTTGAGAGGAAGAACCGCATTTTGGTTGAGATGGCTAGGACGATGCTCGATGAGCATAGGGCTCCTAGAAAATTCTGGGCTGAGGCCATGAACACTGCTTGTTACATCTCAAACCGAATCTTCTTGCGCTCAATTTTGAATTTGACATCTTATGAGCTACGTTTTGGGAGACAGCCCAAGGTTACTCATCTTCGAGTTTTTGGCTATCGTTGCTTTATCATAAAACGTGGAAATTTGGACAAATTTGAGTCGCGTTCTTCTGACGGGATCTTTTTGGGTTACACTACACATGGTCATTCTTATCATGTTTATAATTTGGAGACTAACACTGTCATCGAGTCATGTGATGTGACTTTTGATGAATCAACCCCCTCTGTTAGTTCTGCTCTTGAACAGGCAAATGAACATGACATGGAACAGACCCTCTTCGAAGAAGAAGATCCCGGAGAGTTCGAGGATGAACCCCTACTACCCTCGACATTAACCCCCGAAGCCGACCCCGCTTCGATCACTTCGGCACAAATGTCCCGAAGCAACTACCTCGACATCGGTCATCTTGGACCACTCGAACGCACAAGTTGAGGGGAAGACTACATCCCGTCGTGAGACTCCACATCATGTTTAAAGGATGCACCCTCCCGAGCAGATCATTGGTGAGCTTGATCAAAGGGTAACACGTTCTCATGCTCATTTCATTGATTCCGCTTTTGTTGCTTCTTTCGAGCCCTTAGATGTTAGTCATGCACTTTCTGATTCTAGTTGGATCAATGCCATGCATGAAGAACTTGAAAATTTTGAGAGAAACCAAGTCTGGACTTTAGTTGATCCTCCTCCAAATATTCATTTCATTGGAACAAAATGGATTTTCAAAAACAAACAAGGGGAGGATGGGACTATAGTTAGAAACAAGGCTAGACTTGTAGCTCAGGGTTATTCTCAATTAGAAGGGATTGATTTTACTGAAACTTTTGCACCTGTTACGCGTCTAGAGGCCATTAGGATTTTGCTTGCCTTTGCGACATCCCGGTGATTCGAACTCTATCAAATGGATGTGAAAAGTGCATTTCTTAATGGCTTCATAGGCGAAGATGTTTATGTAAAATAACCCCTGGTTTTGAAAACCCCAAATACCCACATAAAGTCCTTAAACTTCATAAGGCTCTTTATGGACTCAAGCAGGCCCCTTGGGCATGGTATGATAGACTTAAGTCTTTTCTGCTTGAGCGGGGGTATTTGGTGGGATCTGTTGATAAAACCCTGTTTACTCTCAAGCATGGCAAAGATTTCCTCCTAGTTCAGATTTATGTGAATGATATCATCTTTGGTGGCTCTTCTCATGCTTTGGTTGTCGAGTTTGCAGATACCATGAGCAGGGAGTTCGAGATGTCCATGATGGGCGAACTCACATTTTTCCTTGGTTTGCAAATCAAGCAAAGCAAACAAGGTACATTCGTCCATCAGACGAAGTACACCAAGGACCTGTTCAAGAAGTTCGACATGGCTGATGCGAAGCCCCTTGCCACTCCAATGGCTATGTATGTAGCATTGGATCCTGACGAGGATGGAGAAGCCGTAGATCAGAAGGAGTTTCGAAGCATGATCGGCTCCCTCCTCTACTTGACTACTACGAGGCCGGACATACACTTCGCAGTGTGTCTGTGCGCTCGTTTTCAGGCTTCACCACGAGCTTCGCACCGCCAAGCGGTAAAACGCATTCTCAGGTATCTCAAACATACCCTCGAATTCGGCATTTGGTATTCAGCGTCTTCCTCTTTGTGTCTTCGAGGTTATTCCGATGCGGACTTTGCTGGGTGTAGGATTGATAGGAAAAGTACTTCTGGTACTTGTCATTTTATGGGTACTTCTCTGGTTTGCTGGTCTTCCTGCAAACAGTCTAGTGTTGCACAATCGACGGCTGAGGCCGAATATGTTGCTGCAGCTAGCTGTTGCTCTTAGATTTTGTGGATGGTTTCCACTTTGCAGGATTTCAGGTTAGATTATAAGAGTGTTCCACTTTTTTGTGATAACACTAGCGCTATTTGTATTGCAAACAACCCGGTTCAGCACTCCAGAACCAAACACATTGATGTGCGATATCATTTTCTCAGAGATCATAATGAGAAGGGTGATATTGAACTTCAATATGTTGATACCCAACACCAGCTAGCCGATATATTCACAAAACCCCTCGATGCTTCTCGTTTTGCCTACTTGCGTGGGGAACTTGGTGTTTGTCACCCTTACAGCATTTTGTGAGGGGGAGCAGTTTTGATTGTCTTGCATATGCTCACTGTGCGTGAAATTGCATTTACATCTTTTGCACTTATATGCCTGAATTTTATTCATGAAATCATGTCAGCTCAGCTTTATTTAATATATATCTGAAACATTATGTGCATGATTTCTCTTTCCAAAATCAAATCATGCTCACTGCTTAGTCTTGAATCTAGCATGTTTAGGTAGGACTACTTTAGCTATCTTTTATCTGCTTGATAGCAAGACTCCTTTTTCTTTGGATGCTAAACAATGCAATTTGAAAAATTGTTCTACTTACTCATGGATATTCATCAAGTGCTAACCAATTTGTTCACTTAATCAAAATTCCAAAAGTCCATGATTTGCATGCTTCAAAGCAAAAAGATTCAAGTGGGTTTGTTTGTCGCACTACTCTATTCTAGACTGCTTACCATTGCACATTGGTCTGAACTGGGATAGTGTAGTGTATGCCAAAATCACCGTCTTAAGCTTTTGATGGCTTTCATGCCTAGGCTTGGCCTAATTGGAAAGTATAAGGTGGACAAACAAATAACCCCTGGCATTATGAAAAGAACAACAAAATTCATTGATCATCAAGTTTGCTTTCAATGCTCCATTTGAACTGGACTTGTTTGTCTAGAGTAAAAATTGACTAGCTTTGCGCAGTCCCTGCTCTTACTTGTCTAGTTACCTTGATTGAGTGGTGATGCTTTTATTTCAAAATGATTAAATCACATGTTGTCATCATGTTTTTAGAGAATGTTAAATTGAGCTGAGCAAATGATAATTGGTATTAAATGTTGGCATGTTTGTTGCTTTATGTGTCTTTGCAACTCTGCCCATTTCGAAGCTATGCATATTCTACAAGCTCCTTGATGCTTGCATTGCCAAAGGGGAAAAATTTTTGAGTTCTCTGCAGCAAGGGGGTAAAATAACTCAGGGGGAGTTTTTATCTTGCAAAGGGAAGATTTGCCGAAGGGGCTTTTACTCTGCTGAAAAAGGGGGAGGAAAATTATTTTATCAAGTGACATGATTTGGCTCGTTTTGGAGTTTTTATGGTCACTTGTGTGCTGAAATTTTTCAAATTTTCTTGAACTTGAATTTGGTTGTCAATGCACTCATCAAGGGGGAGATTGAGAAACCAAGGGTTGGTTTCGGAGTCTGTGATGAGTGATTGACAAATTTTACCCTCTGATTCGAAGGGGTCCCTCCGAAGGGATTCGTAGGATGGTTATCCGAAGGTGCTCGGAGGCTGTTTCACCGAAGGGTTCGGTGGGCTCTGGTTGCTGCAGCTGTTGCAGCGGAGTGTGCTTGTCGGAGGGGTCCGACAGTACACGATGATTGGGTTGTATCGAAGGGTTCGATACTTTGGGCGGTACACCAGAGTGTGTGCCGAAGGTTGCTAACCCGGAGAGGTCTCTGGGGTACTAGATACACTTGTTTGTTTGTCTATGGTGCGTAGGGGACTTTGGAGGCGACAGACAGTTCGTAGCAGGTGAACCTTGGTCAAGCGGGAGGCTTGATGCCTGGGGAGCAGGGAGCTCCGTCACAAAGGCTGCGAAGGGGTCGAGGTCCGACCTCGGGTCGAGGTGCGTCAGGAGAAGGCAGTAAGTGCAGAGCATGGCTCCGAGTGAAGGTACTCCGAGACGAAGTCCTCGGAGGCGAGGCACTTCGAAGGGTACTCCGAATGGAGTGACTTCGGAGTATGCTGGATCAAGTCCTCAGCAATGAGGCAATGTGTTCGGAGTGTGCTCCGGAGGGAGACACTCGAAGGTATACCCGACGAAGGTCTCAGAAGTCGAGGTGCATCGAAGGCATGGTCCGGGTGAGGATCGTCGAGGAGTGTGCTCGGGGAGAGACACTGCGACGAAGTTCTCATGGAATGCTTCATGTGGAGGCCTTGGACGAATGAGGGACTTTGAAGGGTGGTACTCCGAAGGTGAGGCTTCGGAGTAAGGCAGGCTTTAGAGCGAGGCTAGCTCCGGAGTGAGGATGACTTGAGGTACTTCGGCCATGCATGGCTTCGGTACACGGACTGACGGAGTTTGAGCTGGGAGAAGCTGCGAAGCTGTGGTGATCCACTCCGAAGGTGTTGGTGCGAAGGCCCAAGGGCTTTGACGGCTTCGGCTCAAAACCATCACTGTATCGAAGGCTGACTTCGGTGAAGCGAAGGCCATCAGGCTCAAGGCTTCTCACCAAAGCTACCGCACCCCTCGCGTGCGAAGGGGGCTTCAGAAGCATCCAAAACTGCAAAGGCTGACAGCGTCTGCTCTACAAAAAGCGTCTGCTCTGCAAAAGCTAGTACTGTCCCCTCTACGAAGCTGACAAAAGAAGCCTCCAAATAAAGTAGACTACCTGTTGTACCCCCTGTTCTGATGAGACAAAACCGGTGTAAACCCTAGGGGTAAAGTAGTCTATTCACAGGGCTGAATAGTGCCTATAAATAGTGGAGGCCGGTCAGGTCACATTAACAGTTTGAGCATTCATTGTTGAGCTCCTGTACTAGTCCCTCATACGTTGTATTCAGTATGTGAGTTCATTTTGTGTTCCCTGTTCAAGCATTGAAGCTTTGTCTCTGTGTTCATTTCACTGCTTGAGCTTGTATGCATACCTCGCTACATGCTTCGATCTCTTGTGTGACTTCTTTTTTGTTGAGTTTGTGAGAAGCCTGTTTTAGCGAAGTGTGTTTGAGCAAAGTGTGTTTCTTAGTGTCTATTCGCTCTGTGTAAATTGGAGGCTAGACCTCTCTGATTGCTAGCGAAGCGCTGATCGAAGCCTGTTTTTCTTCCTGTGGCGAAGCCCTTAGCGAAGTCTGTTTAGTGTGCGTTTAGACCTTCGAAGTACAAAGCCCAGCACTAGTTGCTGTCGCTGAGTGTCTGGTCGAAGTCCTTAGAGGGAAGTCCGCTCTTGCGAAGGGTGAAGTGCGAAGCCTGCTCAAAGGCACCCTGTGTGCAGAGCCTGCACTGACTTAGCAGAGCTGAGTTTTCGGGGTTGTGAGTGGAGCGAAGTCTTCTTGGCTTTGAACTTTTGCTCCTTGCGAAGCCTGTGTTTGGAGCTGTGAAGTACCTCCAAACCAGATCTTTGAAAGGTGTGTTCGAAGCCTGTTCCGCAGAAGACAGAATTAAAATAGAAGGCTATTTTTAGTTTGAAATTTTAAAAGCTCCCATTCACCCCCCCTCTGGTCGCCGTTTCCAGTCCAACAGAAGTGCAGTCAGTGGCAGAGAACTAGCTTTTAGAACTAGGTTCCCCACAGACAGCGCCAACTGTTGGCACAAAGGATTACGCTAACAGGTTCTCGAAGATTAAGAACTATCAAACAAAGAGTTTATGATGCGGACTATTTTGAGCCTCTGAATAGGATAATAGCTCAAAGTAGTTCGAAGTGATGTATTGAATAACTGAGTATTCGATGCCTATTACAGGGTAAGAAGGGGGGTATTTATAGGTATAAACTCTAAGGAAAAGACCTATTTACCTCTCAATTTCAACTGACATAGTGGAAACTATTCGGTACTCTGAATATGGTTAAAATAGTAAAATCTATCTAGAGAAGATAGATAAGGCAGACGTCTTATCAGCCTTACTATTTTCCACTGTAGCTTCGGAGCTTTTGGAGGACACCTTCGAACCATGAAGTTGAAGTATCCTTCGGCTTGAAACCTATATCATCTTGGAAATGAACACATGCTTCGAAGCTGATGAATTATCTTTGGCTGCTGATTTCTAAAGTCTTGAGGATGAAGTATTTTCCCCAACATATAGCTTGTTGCAACATTTCGAATAAAATGTGGCAACACTTATATGTGTTGTGAGGAAAAACCATAAATAGGATATTTATAATTGTATTTTTATTTAGACTGAAACAAATAGATACAACATTTTTCACATCATCACAGACACTCACAATAAATAAGCACAAATCAATACTATATTAAATAGAAATTACTATAATACAAAGTATCATCCACAATGTAATACATCATATAATATGTGTTAAAAATATCTTTGCTATTAAAGGAATTATATTAGAGGGTTTCTATTATGATTTACTCATCAATGATCTTGATCCAAATAAAATGAGAAGCGAAGTAATCGTTCCGGTCCAAGCCCTTACATCCATTAGTAGGTAGTCATGTTGGTCCCAAACTAAAAATGAATAAAAACATAATATTTAGAATAAATATGATCTCAAACATGAGTTATAAAACATATGAGTGGGAGTAAAAATTTGTATTTTGCATTGGTGCACAAATGATTAAAAACATAAGTAAATGAAGGAATGTAAAATGAACTCTATAATGGCCTGTCACTGTACCATGAGCAGTTTGAGGTTCAATAGTTCTACCGTCAAGGCACACCTATGATAATGCAGAACTATTTGTTAAATTGGCAAGATAATCTGATCAGGACAGCTATTTTTAATGGAGGCTATACTAATAGAAAATTGTAGTCTAGAAGTATTCTCAATATAAATACTATTTTAACAAAGGGATGTAAAAGGAGATAAGGCTTCTATGTATAAACTTTCAAATAAATAGACAAGGATTCAGCAGGGAATATACACCAAAACTGATATCATGAGGCCTAGTGATCCAAAACCTGCAGCACGTGTAAAATTATCCTGCTCTTAGCAACGAACTTTCACTTTCTCAGAATAAATGGTCAGAAGATACAGTATATGCATATACTGAGTGAAAACCTTGAGCAATTAGATCACTCTGAACATCTCCATCATAGTTCTTACAAGCCCAAACATAACCCCCTTCACTCTTAAGGGCATATGCCACCATATCATCAATCAGACGATGTTCATACCTACCACAGCAGAAATTATTAGGACATAAAGGGAAAAGAAAGCCTCCACGCACACCTACAGCAAAGTAGACATATAATTGGTGTACTATATTCCTGCATCCTCAAACTTGGCTCTCCATTTTGTTTCATAGTTCTCTTGGAAGATATCTTTAAACCTGATATATGAAGGTAATATTTTTTATTTCAATATGGATATACACCTATATTAAAATAAAATAATATATGATGATTAACTACTGACTTTCCATCATATTTTTTGAGGATTGTATTCTTGGTGCTAAGATAAAGTGGCCATCTTTTCTGGTAAGCCATGTTCATCGAAGCTTCGGAAAATGCCCGTATAAACTATTTGGAGCAAACCATAGAATAAAAGCTGTCAAGTTTAAAGTCCTGTTTGAAGACACAGAGTGCCAAACGCTAGCTTGATACAAGATATCATAAACAAACCTCATCAGTATTGTACATAGACAAAGCTACTCCACCAGCACCAGTGAAGTTGAACACATCCAACTCTATTTGTTCCTCTCTGCCATCTGTGGCAGTTTTGAAGAGAAGATGCTGGTGCAAATATGACATTGACACAATGAGTAACTTATAGTTAGGGAATGATAAAAATACTGATTAAGCCTATTCAGCAATGCTTGGATATTGATGTGATGACAGCACATATCGGTATGTTATACTTACAGAAACTTATTCTGCTCAGAGTTCCACGTATACATATATCAAGCTATCAATGAGCCTATCAACCATTTAATAGGTTCTTGAGTAAACCAATTGACTATTTGACTGTAATGATTACCTACTCTGTTTTCCAATATGGTGGCATGTGGTGTCTTACTGTCTTACATCAGCAGCTTTTTATAGCCATTGACGATCATATGAAACAGAAAGTAGAAGTCCTTGTCATAATTAGCAGGATAAACACTGTAAGGGACAAAAAGCTAATAATTAATTTAATCTTGGCTGATATAAGTTCAGATTTGCATCCACTAGCATAACATTACCTTAACAGTCAACTTTATTGAGTCACATACTGAATACTAACTTAAGCTCCTTAATTTGATCCTGGCTGGCTGGCTGCTACAAATTCAGATTTGCAGCCATTAGCATAACAATAGCTTAAAAGAATTAACTTTACTGAGTCGCATACCACATACTAATTTCAGCTTTGTAATTTAATCCTGGCTGCTACAAGTTCAGATTTGCAGAGCTTTACTGAGTCACATACCGAATACTAACTTGAGCTTCCCTGGACCTCTAATAACTATATCTGTTGCTCAGTATTGATCACCAAATGCATGTCTTCCAATGCATATGGGCTTTGTCCACCCTGATAGAATAAAAGTTGCTGAATAAGTACCAACAAACTCATAGTATTATTGGTCTATTCAATACAACCTGCATACCATGTACAAGCCGATGAATATTCTTGCAGATGATTGGTTCTCGGAGAACAGTTCCTGCAGAAGTCAATTAGTTGTGCTGATGTAAGTAATAAGGGAACAGAAACACTTGCATTGATGAAAATTCAAAATAGAATAAAGACCCGGACCAGTAATATCAATGAACATATTAACATTGACATCCAACCAGCTAGAGGTCTACCGTTTAAAATGTTCCTTATTGTCCCATTTGGACTCTTCCACATGGCTCTTAAATTAAACTCTTTCATGCGTCCTTCATCTGTAAGCTCATACATATCATGACTCAAATAAAAATTAAGACATGTGTCCAACATTAGTGCTAACACAACATACTCATATGTTAACGAGCTCACCTGGTGTGATAGTTGCGCATTTGATGGCTACATTGTACCTGAAACAAAAGTAGAATATCTGAGACAACCTAATGTAAATGCTATAATAGTAACTACATATGACGTACATCCATTATATATCAGTAGTTCAATACACATGAAATCACAACACAGATTCATCAGTTTAAAATATCACAAGGCGCGCCCCTGTAAAACTGCTGATCTGACACAATATGGAGGGGATAACCTTGATGCGTCGAGGCCGACGCCTTTTCAAGGGGAGGAGGATGATGAGAAAATCCCTAGTTTACCATTCTCTCCTAATAATATTGCTGCCCATGATTAATCTATAGAAGTTAGGATTGGACCAATAACAAGGGCACATGCAAATTTAATTGATCAACAGGTGAATTCACTCCTAGTCGAATCTAATATAATTATTGATGAGAACTTTATACTACCTAAGTCTATACATTTGTGTATGATCAGATTAGAAGGAAATATAAGCATGGCTTGAGGAGAAGAAGATTGGACCAAGTCAAGGACATCCAAAGATAATATACAATTTAGGACATTATTTTTGTGTCAAGAGAAGATAGAGATAAAGTTTTTACACATCTTGGACTGCAGAGATAACACCAGATTAAAACGTGCATAACTTTTACATAGAAGGCCTAATTTGGATGATCTTGGACTCTTTGAAAAGCTTGAGAAATTTTCTTTCAAACGGATCAAGCTACACCTCCAGATTTGGTTTGATCAGATCGCAATCAGCAAAACAATGTGTGTTATTTATTCAGTCCGAAGTCCATGGGCTTATAATCGAGTTGTATTCATCTAGGATTTTATTTGGAC
Organism: Zizania palustris; assembly: GCA_019279435.1. Classification (NCBI taxonomy): domain Eukaryota; kingdom Viridiplantae; phylum Streptophyta; class Magnoliopsida; order Poales; family Poaceae; genus Zizania; species Zizania palustris. Next base: position 13,141,527 of record JAAALK010000084.1, read on the forward strand.
GACTTCTACACATCCCTAGCCTCTTAAATACCCCTATATATAGATGTGGCCGGCCCTAGAAAACGTAGCTATTTATTTTCTAAATTAGATTGATTTAGATTGAAGTGTTATTCTGCCTTCTACTTGTTATCACGAATTCCTCTTTGTTTCGATCAGGAATTTTACTTACACCACTTTGTTTCGATCTGGTGTGATTGCTACTAGGAAAATCAAGTGTTATCTACTGTTCCATTGGGAATTAGGAGATAGCAGCATCGCTTCGTGGCTGGCGGCTACATGCGCAAGTGTGTGGTATTGCGAATATCTATAGGGTTGAGATTTGTTGCATTGGCAGCAGGGGAACAGTCGGATAATCGTCAGCATCTCACAGGTTATCCTTCATCTACATCAAGCTCAGCGAGAAGATCGGGCCACCCCATATCAATTTCTGCTTGGGAAGGTTGTCTGCAATGGTGTCCATGATGCTGCTCATAATGTTCTCCTCTGCATTCTCAGAGTTCTTCGGCATCTTTATGCACCCTGAAACTGATTCGTTTCCGTCGGAAGACAAGTTAGACAGCACCTTCTTCTAACAAGAAGCGTGCACACACAGTTTCTTCAGTGTTTTGTTTTAAGCAGATTCTGAGCCATACAATTATACAAATTAAGAATTCCTTGTTCTATAAAGTTTTTGCATTCTATTTTTTGTTGGAGAATAAACCATCAAGGACGTAAAAGGACGATTTTTTAGATGAGCAACAGAAAGGATTATTAGAACAATGAGAAGCATCAGACCATCAGTGAAAAATCCATTCAATTGTTCGATTCACCACCAGACAGAACAAAAAATGTGCAGGAAAGTCTGGCCCATCTGTGATTCAAATCATCTGAACCTTTCCAAGAGCCCCAACATCATTTTCTGTCTGACTAGGATCCAACCATGTTCTTTATTCGGAGCAACGGACTAAAGCAAGATGCACTCGCAAAAGAAGAAGAAATGCAAAACCAAGATGCTCCATGCAACAACGAAAAGGAAAAAAAAGAGATGAATTTGGCGTGAAAAGTTACCGAGCAAAAGCTGTGGAACACCAGAAGACCCAATGATCTAGTGTTCTCCTTGCGATGATCACAAGAAGCTGATGGCGATGAGGTAGCTAGCTAGCTGCTCAGCTGCTGATGGAAGCAGAGAAGAAAGTAAGCAGAAAGATTAGGCATAGGAGCATCTGATTTCTGGAAAGGGAATTAGGTGGGCATACGGCGTTTGATTGGGCTGTGGGCCCAATACCTGCCTATTCGGGGCCACACGTTCCTGGAATGGTTCCGTCCAGAGTTTTTTATTATTATAGAATTCTACTGAATATGTTTTTCACTGATAGCACTTATAGATTTCTTTAAAATAACACTTTTAAAAATGCTCAATTATTATATTAGAATTTTTGAAGAGATAATTTTTTTATTTTCTCTACCATATAAAATTACCCTTTTACCCCTGGCTTGAGTGAGTGAGAACATTTATGCTCCTATATACAGATGAAAAAACATTGGGGGAAGGGAAATGAAGTAGAGGTAGATAGTTAGTGTTTTGTTTATCTTTCAAAAATTCTAGTATAATAATTGAACAGTCTTGAAAATGTTATTTTAGAAAAAATTATGGTATATGTGCTATTAAGAAAAACCTACTCTATTGAGTTCTACAATATGAAAAAACTCATCAATCGAAAGGTTGCCGGAAGTAGCACAGCCAGAGGTGAAGAACACGTTTGCAATGTCAAGATGGTTTCCTCGAACAAATCTTAGAACTACATAGAAAAATAGGTCCATTAATTAAAAAATACTGAAAAAAAAACAACCGTACCAACATTACACAGAATAAACCTTATAAAATCAGGAAGATGTTTTGAAAGTTATTAGTTGCGTGTTTAACAGGCAACACTTTTATATGCTCTACATGTCATACTCATAGAAATCAACAAGATTTGAGTTTTGAGTGATATATGGCATACATGAAAAGAGGGGCAATTGACATTTTGAAATACTTAATATTTTGTACAAATGACATTTGCCTATTTTATATTCTCTATTATATATTACAAGTCATTTGGCTTTTTATAAACCATTTTTTAAACTTTAAACCAATTTTATAAAAAATATCAACAGTTATAATATCAAAATAGTTTTATTAAATCTACCATGAAATGTCTTATCAGTATATTTATTTATATTATATATGGTAATATATCTTTCTCAAATTAGTGGAAATTAGATAGCTTTGATTTTTAAAAAGTCAAACACCTTGTAACATGAAACGAAACGCAGTATTAACTAGGAGAGCAATTTTCCATTCAACTTTCTACATTTATCAGTGCACAGACTGTTTTGTTGGTGATGGTGCATCCCAAATAGTTATAGAAAATTTGTTGGCCAATGCTTAAGGTCACGTTCAGTTGGCCGGGAATGGTGAGGGTTTGGGCCGCAATCCCTAGGGATCATCCTGGCTTGATAAAATTATCGGCCTATGAAAAATTGTATGTTTGGTTAAGGTCCAAGAGGATTGTAACCCGATCCACTTCTCTATTTTTTCTTTAGCCCATTCCGACATTCCACCCCCTAGGATTGGGGAGTGGATTCAATCCTCTTGGGCGCTTGCAACGGTGCATGTACGATACCAGGCGACGGTACGACACTAGGTGATGACGGGGTAGTGTGGGCGACGACGACGCTAGGTGATCCCCATCACTAGTGATTTCTGACGCCGTTCCCCAACAATCCCCGTGAGTCGAAGGCAGCCTCCGCTGTCCCAGCGACGATCACCGATGTCATTCCCCTGTGAGCTCCGTTGATCGACAACTGCCGACGAGCTCTGGTGAGCTCTATGCTTCTCCCCCGCCTCCCCTCTCTCCCTATCCGCCGGTGCGACCCTCTTACCTGCCACCGCTCTCCCCACCCGGCTCGCCCTAACTTGTCTTCTTGTGTTGCTTCATGTTGTTGATCACCCAATGATTTCTCATTGATGAATAACTATTGAAATTGTAATGCATATAGTATGCTTGCTATAATCTTCAGCTGATACCTGATAGTTGAATACATATGGAATTTCATAAGTGATGTCATTTGGTGTTAGCCCTTCAGTTACAACTATATGTTCATGGCCTCATATTAGAACAATTATATGGTATATTCTACTGGCAGTAGAATGAAATATAACCCTTGATCTCCTTTCACCTAAGGATTAAAAAATATTTCTACTGTTATCTTGATTAATGGTAATAAAATTTAGAAAGGGTAAAATTATCCAAAAAATGAGTGGTGCAGAGAAAGAGATATATGCAAATTCACTAATGACAATTATACCTAAAAGGCTAAAATATAATCAATTAAAGTACTAATTTGCCCTTTGAAATCGATGGATAAGATATTCTATGTACCGTAATAGTACTCATAAGATCCAAGATCCATAAAGTATGGTGATTGGGTTGGGTAATTGTACCTAATCTTGCTCATGTAGAATAGTAAAACATTTAGTCATTTACTACATATGTATTAATTCCATGTTACTAAAATGTAACACAAGCTACCGCAAAAAACGGTCTTTAGTGATGCGGTTTTAGTGATAGGTCAAAGACACACGTCAGTAATACACTATTAGTGACGGGTTGTTTCACACGCGTCAGTAATGCTATCTCATTAGTGATGGGTCACAATAGGACCCATCACTATAGATGACGCTGGCAGGGGCGCCCATATTAGTGACGGGTCATACAGTTACCCGTCACTATAGGTTGTCCCTATAGTAACGGTTTGTGTTGAGGCCATGTCACTAAATATGGGGCACCACATTAGTGATAGTTGGTAGTACCACCCGTTACTAAAGAGTATTGCATATGAAACCCTAAGGCCACCTTTAGTGGCATCCTTATATGAATAATCCTCACTGATGATATGTATATAAGTGACTCACGCACATAGCTTCACACTTATTGCTCTGAAGTCCCAACTGTCGCCGTCTTCGCCATAACTACCGACCGGTAGTGCAGTTGCTGTACTTGCTGATGACGACCCACAACGTTATGTGCTCCGGTGGACCAGCCCACACCGCATGTAGCATCAACGTTGTCCGACCCAAGGTATATATTTTTAATTATTCATATATTTTAATCTGAAATTATAAATCATATTTTTTTATGCGACATAATACGTGAAATAATTAGAGTCGTATCTTAATTGAATTGTTTTGTTATTTATAGATTGCAACAACATAGAGTTGGATGTATCTTGATTGTTGTACTTGCAATGAGTGCTAGAGATAACATGAATAGTGCTAGAGATAACATGGAGGCTAGTGAAATGACTGCAATGTGGTGTCCATGTTATGATTGTAGGAATGAGAAAAAGTTTACAAATTCTGAATATGTGTATGACCATTTGCTGAGACGTGGATTCAAGAAGGATATAATATATGGAACAAGCATGGAGAAGAAGGAGAAAATGAGGGTGAATTAAATCATCAGATTGGTAGTAAAGACAAAGGTGGGACCGTTGATACAAACTACATGAGCGACAATGACATTTTAGGAATTCCAAAAGATAACTATATTGATATTGTGGATAATGTTGATCAGATGGTGTGTGATGTGGAGGAACAAGTTGCATATTCTAAAGGGGAGTGTTGGGGGAAATAGTTTTCCCTTGAACAAGGGTCAAATGATGTCAGCTTCCGAAGGCCTCGGGTTCGGAGCCCGACAACGGGCGAAGCCTCAAGACGAACTCTGGCTCCCACCATCGAACATAACTCCAAGTACAACCAAGATTTACCCCTCCAAAGCCAACCCTCCGGGTCCCCTCCAGAGCCAAGCCTCCAGGACCCCTCCGGGTCCCCTCTAGAGCCAAGCCTCTAGGACCCTTCGGAGTCCCCTCCAGAACCCTCTCGGAGCCCTCGCCGGGAGCAACTTCGGAGCCTTGTTTAGAGTTCTCTTCGGAGCCCTACTTGGGGTCTCCTTCAAAGAGTTCCTCAGAGCCCCCTCTATGAGCTCTAGCCAGTACCCTCCAGTAGGAGCTTCGGTCTAGAAAAATATCACAGTACTGCTACAGTGTAAAGCCATACCAGGTGCCCAGCCTCTAGTATGTTGTATACCTACTCCTGAAGGGATGTATATCTACCACATCTATAAAGTCATATGTACAGTAGACTAGACTTTTTCCCCTCTTACCCTATAAAGCCTATGACATGTAGGGGGTATTTGGGTCTTTTCCTTTGTCGTGCATGCCTATAAAAGCAGGGCCATGCCCTTGTAACAGAAGGACATGCTCAGTAGAGGCAAAACTATGCCAAATCTACTGTAAACTAGACGTAGCATTATTATCCCTCTTGTGAGGCCTGAACCAGTATAAAACAATGTCTCCCTCTGTGAGAACCCTTCAAGGTTCACTCCATACACCATCCACCATCTCATGAAACTTGTTTGTAACTAACGCAATTGGTACAATAGTTGGCGCCGTCCGTGGGGACCCTAGTACTAAAAACTAGTGTCTCTGCCATCACTCGAACCTCGGAGTACACCCTTCGGCAAGGGGCTCCGGGCACTCGTCGAAGGCATCAAGAGCCCTAGGGGCTACGAGGCAAGCTTTATTCAACCATGCGAAGCCGCTCAGTCTCTGGACCATCAAGCCTCTAAAGGTATGTACACAGTCTGAAGCCTCGCTTTGCTTTATTCAACCCCGAAGCCCTGCTTCACTTTATTATATCCCGAAGCCTTGCTTCGTTCTATTAAATCATGAAGCTTTGCTTCATTTTATTAAATCCTGAAGCCTTGATTCGTTGTACTAAAAACTGAAGCCTTGCTTCATCTTATTAAATACTGAAGCATTGCTTCACTTTATCCAATGTCGAAGCCCTACATTGTTTTATTGATTGCCGAAGCCTTCACTTTATTAAAAACCGAAGCTTTACGGTGTCCTTATTGAAACCCGAAGTCAAGGCTTCGTTCTATTAAGAACCAAAGTTACCACTTCGTATCAATAAGGACCAAAGCACTGCTTCAATCTATTTAAAATCAAAGGGCTGCTTCAAAGGCTACAACGTGCCTCTGGGCCCGTAGCAATGGGCTAAGGACTCTAGGCCACCGTCCTGATGAGGAGCCATGTTGAAGAGCATGGGCCTCATGGCTCCAAATGTGATGAGTGATTGTCAATAGAAGTTAAGAGGACATGAAGAGAAGAGAAGACCTGCTGTGTCTGGGCCACATGTGACTCAGGTACACGGGCAGTGAGCGACGGTCGGGCAGAGGGGCCGCGAAGTCAGGACTGGCCCAATCCGAGTACATGGGCTAGGAGCAGCAGAGGATCAACTAGTCTGTTGACTAGGATTGACTCAGGTACACAGGCGGTGAGCAATTGCTAGGCTGAGGGAGCCGCGGAATCGGGCCAGCCCAATCCAGGTACACGGTGCGAAGACAGTGGATGCTTTGTCAATTTTGGCGCAAAACTAACGACCGCTGATCTCGGATCTGACCGTTCTGAGGCGAAGCCATAGATGCTACGAAAGCTCCGCATCAGGACAAGTCATCTGTATTTAGAATTTTACTATTTTGCCTCTAGGCCCACAGTCTGTCGGTCGAGTCTGTAAAAAACCCTAAGGGCATTTCGATCTTTTCCATTTTTATTTCAGCATCTGTAAAAACCCTAGGGGTATTTTGAGTTTTCCCATTTATTGGGCTTCCTATAAAAAGACCCAATACCTAAGGTTAGGGTTACCCATTTTCAGAAATTACTTTACCAATCTTAAAAATTGGGTCAATCCCTCCGGTGTTTTTCTTGTCTTCCACCTCTGTTCTGCCGCTAGTTGTTTCATTTTCTCTAGTCAATCCACATACGCATGCCGTCTATTTTTCTTCAGCAGCACACGCATAGCAGCGGCATCTACAGTTTTCTTGGTGTGCTGCCTTGGCATGTCTTGGCTAGCTGCAGCGGCAGCAGCATGCGCGACAGGAACCCAGCAGCAGAGGTGCAGCAGTAGGTTTTCCTGGAGAAGCAGCCAACACAGGAGCTCACGTCACGGGGAAGCAAAACCAGTGGCTGCACGGCGTGGGGTTCGATGCTGCTTCCTGCACAGTGAGGCCACATTTGACTTCGTGAAGCACCAGGCGGAGAGCCCGTTTGTCGCAAGAAGCCAAGCACAGAAGATCCAGCACGCAACACCCAGGCACGAAAATTGAGGTAATGTTTTTGCTATTTGATTTTGATACAAACCAATTGCTGTTTGAAATATTGTTCATGACTAGTTCTAGTTAGCATTGTTTTAATCCTACTGAACACTTGTGCCACTGTTTTGAATTGCATGAACTGGCAGATGTATGGATACTGTGTTGGTTTGTGTATGAACTGAATGTTTATTTCCTAGAGATTCCTTCAGATGTGTTTATTGATAAATGAAATGTTGACAGAAATAGTTCTTGTTGAAATGCTTGGTTAAATCAAAGATTATTTCTGTTTTTTATTCTGTCCGTGAAGATGCCTATGTTTTGATTATACTGTTGATCTGCCATTAAGCACTGTGTTGGTCTCTTTTCGGTTAGGACACCGGTCGTTTTTAGGCTAGATTATTTTTGGACGTGTGAACTGTTTTTGTTTCTGCTAGATGTTTGGTGAGGTGCGTTGGGTGTTGGGAGAAGCCCATTGATTCGCAAAAATTTTTTAGGCGCCCATTCACCCCCTTTGGTTGCTACTTTCGGTCCTACAAGTGGTATCAGAGCTTGGTTAGGGTTTTTCCATATCTTAACCGGTTCTAACCCAAGGTAGTGATCATGACATCTTTTGGCAAGGTCCCATCCCTGAAAGCTTTTGGCTACACTTATTGGAAGACTCACATGTGAGCCTATCTCACGAGCTAGAGCTCGGACATTTGGGACGTTTGTGTTCATGCTACTTTTACCATACTGCCTGTTGCTGAGCGTACATCCCCCGAGATAATCGGCCAGCATCAGAACAACAACAAAGCGGTGAACATTTTGTTTTCTGGTTTAGGTCCCACTAAGTTTGAGCGTGTGAGCCATCTCAGCACTGCTAGAGAGATTTGGGCTACCCTCCAGGCACACCATGAGGGGATAACCGGGTCAAGGCTTGTCTCTATCAGACCTACCAGCGTGAATATGAAAATTTCACACATAAGCCGGGTGAATCTGTTGAAACCTTGTTTGGTCATTTTCAATTGATCATCAATAAGCTTTGGGCCAACAAGGCCGAGGGATTTCAGCTGGTCTCAGATCATGAGTAAGCGCTCAAAGTTCTTCATACCTTGGACCCTAAGATCTGGGAGATTAAGGTATCCTCTATCATTGAGAGCACCTCTTATAATACCTTGACTATCTCAGAACTGTTCAGCAAGCTCAAGGCCATAGAGGTTGATATCTAGTTGAGAACAAATCTCACTCGTTCTGGCTCAAAAACCCTGGCCCTTGCGACACCTTCTACTGACTCCTCTTCTTTGAGCTGTGTTGGGTTCTCCTTGATGTCTATCACTGAGGCCCAGCTTGAGTCGCTAGGGGATGATGATTTGTGTCTGTTTAACTACCGGGTGCGTCGTGTCTATGATAAACGAATGTTCAAAAGACACGGCACAAAATCTGGATGCTTTGAGTGTAGTGATCCAGGTCATTTCATCACCGACTACCCTAAGCAGAATGGTCACGAGAAGGGTACCGGCGGTGACTCCTACGACTTCGGCAAGCACGACAACTCCACCTTCACAAAGGGCAAGCCTAAGACAAGATTCTTTCGAAAGGCCCTGAAGGACTACTGGTGGAAAAACAAGAAGCGAGACAAGGCCTTCTTCGCCGAGATGGAGAGAAGCTACTCCAAGTGGTCTTCGTCTTCTTCCTCTTCATCAAGATCAAGTGATGAGGAGATCATGATTAAGAAGGGGAAGGACAAGGATGATCTGGTGGGCCTCTACTTCATGGCCTTCGAGGACAAGCCGAAGAGCCGCTCGCACCACCACCGAAGATCTCGCAAGAGCTTCTGCTCAATGGCTCTTGGGGATAAGGAAGAGAAGGGCTCCCCCGACAACTCTGATGACGACGACGATGAAAAGGTATCCTCCTATGAACTGGAGCAGACTAGAGCTAGAGCTTGAGACACTATCAGTTCCACCGACTGTTTGTGAGAACTGCTTGTCCCTGAGATTGGAGCTGATCAAGCTAAAAGCTGAGAAGTCTGTCCAAGTTGATAGAGAGTGTGAGATCTGCTTATCTCAAGTGGAGGTGCTAGCTTCCTTGAGAGAGGAGCTAGCTGATGCTCAGAATGAGAACTTTTACCTCCATCAGATTCTGAGTTAGGTGAGTGCCAGAGAGCCACAACTCGGTATGATGATCCAGCAGTTCAAGAGGCAGGATGAGTTTGGGGTAGGTTACACTTATACCAAGGCTGATTTTGAGAGTGCCATTAGCCGGGCAGTGGAGTGGAGTAAGATGACTCCTGAATAAAGATATCCCAAGACTCACTCCACTGAGTCTTTCTAGGCTAGCCAGCCCAAGGATGGAGTGTTCCAAGAACAACCTAAAGCTACACCCAAGAAGCCCATCTGGATCCTAAAGCCTAAACAACTTCACACTTCTCTAGACTCTCTCCCTAGACCCTCTCACACCAAAGAGTCTACACCCAACACCACCAAGCCCAAACCCTCAAGCCTTAACCACAAACCAAGAAGCCTACCTATCACTGTTAGTACTGTAAGAGAGAAAAGCATCTTGAGGAGTTTTGCTTCAGGAGGAAGCGAGTTGAGAGAGCAGAGAGAGCTCGAGGTGGGCAGGAGCAGTTCTACCAGTAGGGTGGTAGACAGAGTCCCTTGACGTGGGGAGAGGCTAAAGGCCAGGCCACGTCGTGTAGGTGGTGGTAGAGGAGATATATTTTATGCCCGTGCTTCGGAGGGTGGTGTTCGCTCTGGCAGAGCTCTAGGTCATTCTAGATACAACTTTGGACCTCGTGGCCGAGACTTTAGGTAGAACTGAGGACCACGCTTTGAGCCGCATTTTTGTCCGGACTCTTATGATTCTTTTTGCTTTCCTTCTTTTGAGAAGATGGCTCGACACAGGTTTAGCTGTTTTGCTAAACCTGGTGTCGGACCATTTGCTCCCACTTACGACCACTGATCATGCAGGATCGAGGACTGGAGGACATGTGGATCATGGATTCAGGATGCTCTCACCACATGACGAGACATCGCAGATGGTTCTCCAGCCTCACTTCCCTAAGCTCCAAGGAGTACATCACTTTCGGAAATAGTGGTCAAGGGAAGGTACATGGCATTGGCTTAATTCGCATCTCTGATCATTTCTCTTTGAAGAATGTTTCTTTGGTTGGAAATTTGAATTTTAATCTGATTTCTGTTTCGCAACTTCTTGAGGATGGTTTAGAGGTTCGCTTTAAGAAGAGCATGTCTTCTGTTGTTGATTCTAGAGGATCTTTGGTTTGTTAGATCTTACCCTTCGGTAAGGTTTTTTGGATTGATTTCTCTAGTTCTTTTGGCCCTTCTCGCTGTTTGATTGCTGGATCCTCCTCTGAGCTCTAGAAGTGGCATAGGAGGTTAGGCCATTTGAGTTTTATCTGCTAGTCAGATTGAGCTCTATGGACCTTATCCGAGGATTCCCCAAGCTTAAGATGGAGAAGGATCTAGTTTGCCATCCTTGCCATCATGGGAAAATGGTGCCACTTCTCACACACCTGTGACTCAGATGATGACTTTGTACCGATGGCATGAACCCTTTTGGTAACATGAGCAGTATGCACAACACGTGGCCAGTGTTATTATCTATATACAACCTTCCCCTTTGGCTTTATAAGAATTGTAAATATATCATGTTGTTGATCTTGATCTCTGGTCCTAAACAACCCAACAACGACATTGACGTGTACCTCAGACTCTTTGTGGATGATCTGAAAATTCTATGGCACGAAGGTGTTGAGATTTGGGACAAGTACATCCGAGAGTACTTCCAATGACATGACATGTTGTTTGTAATAATAAATGATCTGCCTGCTCATCATAACTTATCTGGTGAAAGCAAAATGAAAGGTGAATCGTGCCCATAGTGCTTGGAGGAAACATCAAGCACATGGTTGAACCATTCTAAGAAAATGGTGTACATGTGACATCGACGTTTTCTTCCAATGAAACACCCATACAGAAGAATGAAGCTACAGTTTGATGGCTCTATAGAGAAAGGAGGACCTCCTAGGCATTTTAGAGGCACAGAGGTATATGACCAGGTAAAGGACATAAATGTTATACTCATAAATGAAAACGGTCGTCCACAAGGTGTGATGGAATGTGGAACAAGCAATTAATTTTGTGGGAGCTTGAATATTGGAAATATCTCGATGTTCACCATTACATCGATACAATGCATGTGGAGAAAAACATGTGTGACAGTCTCCTTGGAACAATGATAAATATGCTAGGCAAAACAAAAGATCACAAGAATGCTAGAATAGATCTTGAGGAGATGCGTTTACGACCGAAGCTACATTCACAACAAATAGATAGAGGAAAGTTCTTTCCTCCATCTTGCATCAACCTTTCTAGGAAGGAGAGGAAGGAGTTTTCTGAATTTTTGCATAGCATTAAAGTTCCATCAGGTTACTCATCGAATATCAGCAAACTTGTCAACATGGAGCTTAAGATGGTTGGTGGAATATTGAAGACTCACAATTGTCATGTGATGTTAACTCAAATGATTGTTGTCAGAATAAGAAATGTGTTACCAGTGGGGGTAAGAGAGGCAATAATGAGTCTGTGTTTTTTCTTCAATGCAATTGGACAGAAAATACTCGACCCAACAATGATAGAAGATCTAGAGAAAAAACAATACTTGACTCTCACTCTCTTGTTGAGATGTACTTTCCTCCATTATTCTTTGATATTATGGTACATCTGACCTCACATCTCGTCAAAGAAATATTATTTCTTGGACCTATTTTCTTACATGAGATGTACCCATACGAGAGATACATGGGTGTTCTAAAAAAATATGCCAGGAATCGTTCTTCACCCGAGAGTTGCATCACACAAGATTACTCTAGTGAGGACGTAGTAGAGTGGTGTATCGAGTATACATACCTGAATAACCCAATTGGTGTGCCTCACTCTCGCCATTAGGGTAGACTAGAAGGCAAGGGATCTTGGGCAAGCAAACAATTACTTCGGATCGAAAGGCATATGACCAAGCTCATTTCTTCGTGTTACAACAATCGAGTGAAGTCTTGTCATACATTGTTAAGCACAATCACATGCTCTGTGCGGAGAACCCATCTCGTACCAAATCTTGGATCGCAAAACAACACATCAAAAAGGTTCAATACTTGGTTTCGTTTTGGATCGTAGGATCAAACACCCTAGTGAGTGAATCGACCAAGCAGCTATCAATAGGACCTATACACACTGTTAAAACATATAGTGGTTATCATATAAATGGTTATACATTCTACACAGTTGATCAAGATATCAAGAGCACAAACCAGAACAGTGTTGTTCGTATTGATGCCTATGACAACAACGATGTAAAGAGCACATATTATGGTATGATAGAGGAGATTTGCGAACTTGACTACCTAGGGTTCAAGGTACCTCTAGTTTGATGCTGCTGGGTCAATGGTGCAAAAGCCATTATGGTTGACAAGTACAGATTCACAAGTGTAAATCTAACTCAGGTTAGCTATAAAGAGGAACCTTTTGTGCTCGCTAAACAAGTTTCTCAAGTTTTCTATGTGCCTGATATGAAAAATAAGAAACTCCATGTTGTCCTAGCTGGAAAGTAGACGGAATGTGGGTGTTGAAAATGTGGTTGATGAGGATGAGTACAATCAGTTTGATGAGATACCACCTTTCGCGACCTCAATTATGCTACAAGTTAAACCGGACGAGGACACTCCATACCTGCGCTCCGACCATTCTAAAGGATTGTAAGTTAAGAAAGTGAGAAAACAGACACGTCCATGTGTTGAAAAGTGTAAAGTTTGAATTGTATGTATACATGCAAGTATTGTACAATTTGTATAGATTTGGGTTATGTAATATATATATGTGCAAGTTGTGTCATAACTTGAAATCTGAAAGTACTACTGATTTGGTTATGTAATATATATATGTGCAAGATGACGTGTCATAACTTGAAATATATGTGCAATCTATGCCATAACTTGAAATTTGGAAAATCTGACCTCATTAATGATGAGCAAAAACTACTACCCATCACTAATGATCATTAGTGACAGGGGAACCCGTACAGCTCATCACTAAAGAGTGTTTTGCAAAAATACTACTTTGATCTCATTACTGCTAGCAGTTAGTGGCGGTAAGTAGCTGGCGTATTAATTGCAATTAGCATCCTTTAAATACATTGGTTGCTTGCATTTGAACTTCAGAACATCATATTTTTGCTCTTACTCTTCTTGATACTTTTCTTGCCATGGGTGTTTATGGTGGATGTTGCCTGGCTCGATGCATCCACATGCATCTGGAAGTGTCGGACCAGGTTTCATTCCACAAAAACTATGCCATAGATTTCGTTTACCAGAATCACAAACTTGTGCAGTCACTTTTATATGTGATCACACAAGTGTTGTATTTCATCATCAGTGACCGACAATAATTACAACCCATCACTGATGACTCCCCCAGTGACGGGTGATAACTACAACCCATCACTAATGACTCCCCGTAGTGATGGGTGGTAGTTATCACCCATCATTTATGACTCCCGGTTATAAATAGGCAGGCCACGAAGTGAATCGGTACGCTTTCAATTCTTGCAACCCTAACCCTAGCGCTCTACTGTTGTCATCGTTGCCTTCGTGCTCCTCATCGTCCCCACCATTATCCATTCTGTCCTGGCTGTCCATTCCGTCGTGCGTGGCCGTCTGTTACGTCCCATGTGGCATCTGCTATGCCATCTATTCCGTCGCGCGTAGACTGACCCTACTCACCGCGCGCCACCTGCAAGTTTCGGTGGTGTCTCCCTATTGTTCTCCGGATACACAATCCTCTCGACCATGAGTCGAGACGTGTATTTGGAGAACAGTGGGGAGATGCTGCCAAAATTCTCTCTAAAACCGTACGAGACCACGTAGTCCAGCAAAATGGGCCATACATCCCCGGATGGGATTTAGGACCTATCCTTGCCTATTAGTGCCCAATAGGTAGTGTCGTACGTTCATTTAATTTTTTAATGAAACAATAAGGTCTCTATTCTCTTAATGTTTAGATGTCTACCTATTCCTCTATCGGGTCTTCTAGCTCCGCCGACGAGGTTGATTTAGCAATCAAGAAGCCCAGGACACAAGCAAAGTGGCCAACAGATAAGATAACCGTTAAGGAGGTTGACAGTAATGGCCCGCCAAAAGAGAAAGTGGCCTTGCAGCGCTTGAGGAAGCTTTTAGGACTAATTGCATGGGAGAGGGTCCCAGTTGAACGTGAGGAACTTCAATGATCTCAGTCAAGTGCAGAAGACTGCACTCTACAATGATGGGATCAACAACAATCTTGAGTTAAGAATGCCCTGAAGATGATATCCAAGCTATGGAGGAGTTAAAAAAGCAACCTTGTGAGGGAATTTGTTGTCAAAAATGTCGAGCCCTTCAGAAAGTACCTGTTCTTGAAAAAGGAGGACTAGACCAATTTGTCAGAATGAAAAGCTCATATGATTTCAAGGTAGAAAGCTCTATCACGAAAGAGCTCGGAGCTAGGAATAAGCTACCCCACAATTTTGTTTCAATTGGTTATGTGGGGATGAAAGATAAGTGGTTGGACGAAGATGCTAAGATGGCCAGTGAAGGCAAAGAAAATCCATGGAAACACTTTCTCGGTAGAGCACAACCATATCAAAGGGCCCGGGGGAGACTGACAGAGAGTGGAGAAGTGTCGTGGAACTCGACCGAGACAACGACAGTAGCTGATAAGGATAAAGATCTGGTAGCACAGTCATCGAAAGGATAATTCAATGCCATGCGGGAGCACGATGAGCTAACAACCGCTCTTGGCAACCCAGAGCACCCTGGTCGCGTGCGGGGCATCTCTAGTGTGCAAGGCTGGAAGCATGGTTTCCCAAACAATGCTGACATGTACACGAAGCAAAGAAGGTCCACGAGAATCGATGTGTATGTGCTCTCTACGAAGATCAATAGGGATCTATATGCAGATATCACGAGTAACTTAGCTCGACAGGGTATTATCCTTCTAGACCAAGCTACAATCGATAGCCCTCATGCCAGAAAGAGCAGTTGTGCATTAAGAGAGGTTGAGCAGCAATTAATGTGTAGTAGATTGGATCACACCATCGACTGGCTAACTGAACCAACCACGTGCAAGCTTATCATAAAGACCGTATGCGTTCAGATTGAAGGGGCAAGGATTGTTGTCTGTCCATATCAATAAGAGATACACAACTTGCCGATAAATGAGGGATTTGCAGTGGTGTTTATTGATTTTGTGCACCCCATCATGGACGACATCCCATTGCCTATTCCTCCCATTGATGAAATCACCACCCTTCGCGCTGCCATTCTCACAAGGGTACAGTAGAAATGGGTGGATATTTTGGTCGATGTTGAGAACCTCAAGCTGCTTAGCTAACTTAATGCTCAACCTTCTATTGAACCTCCAGCCGCTCAGACAGCTCAGCCACCTACTATTGTTGTGCCTGCTCAGCCAGCTACTATTGTTGTGTCTGCTCAGCCACCTACTCTTCTAGTGCCAGTTGCAATTGCACCTATCGAGCAAGGTGAAAATGTCGTCACTATGTCGCCGTCAACTAAGCTAATGAGTAAACACAGAAGACCAAAGAAGGCAAAAAATACTAAAAAGGAGGCGAAGTCTAAGGTCGGGTCAGCATGGACTCTTCCACATACTAAGTACGAAAAGGCAAGCCCCTGCTGCCTCAAGATTACCTCAACGGCTGCAACAAAAGCAAAAGTTCGGTCATTGTAACATACATGAAAAAACATTTCTTTAATAATGACAACTATTTCTTGGTATGCTTCAATGATCTATATGATCTTTTGAATTTGGACACTCCCGACATCAGCTTGTTGCGGTGCTAGACATTGTAAGTTACTTAACCTATATTTTATATTAAAGTCGATATGTCATTATGTGGTATTAACTACTCTTTCATATGTGCAGGATAATGTGGAAATAATGCGAGAATCTACCTTTCAAATTTTTGGATCCACATATGATTGCAACGTCGTCAATCCAGGTCGATAGGAAGTCGTGTCTCAAATACGTATATAGTGTACTCACCTCATGCATCCCAAGCAAGCAACATATAATGGGCGTACACCACTTGGATCTACATTATGTCCTAGTACTCAATGCCCCCAAGTGGAAGACCGTATGGTACATTGACTCAGCAAGACCAAAGGGACCAGATGGCGAGCGCACTGAGAGGGACTTCTCAGTACTCAAAAGTTTAATAGACGAGTAAGGTTTTCTTCACTTCGTCATTACAAGTTCAACCTTCAACCTATTCTTGTTTAACTCAATCTTATTCTACCTTGTTATAGAGCTTTCGAAGACACTGTCAAAACGAACAAAGTAAAAGGACCACAGCGGGGAAAATTGGTTCATAAAACCGCAGTGCCTATAAGCCTCTAAATGTTTATCCTTTCAAATTTTCTAAATGTTTACCCTTAAATTTAATGTGTCGTCCAAACTAATCGTGTATTTACATAATAGTGCTACACTCAACCTCATGGAAACCAATGCGAGTTTTATGTTGCACACTATATGACGCAGTCCGTGAAGATGGCAGATCCTAAATTACTCGATGTAAGATGTTATCGTGAGCCTTGTTCTTTTGTTTCATTTACTTTTCACTTATGCAAACATTGATTGATGTCAAAAACTCATTTTACAAGAATTCAACCTACCTGAAGGCACTCTTAGCGAGACTGAGGTGGCAGAGATCCGATCACGACTAGCATTATTCATCGTGGAACAAGTCTTCATAAAGAATGACGTTTTCCATTATAAGGGCCCCGAGTTTCATTAATGTTTCAATTTATCATGTAACTATTGCAAACATTTTGTGAAACATATGGAATACATTTTTTATCGATGCTTTGTTTGTGCAATGTAATCTGTGATGGTGGTATTCTGTGATGAATTATATGTTGTATTTTCTATGATGAATTCTGTGTTGTTTGCAATTTAAAAAGGTGGCCACCAAATCCTAGCTCTGATTCACGATGCAACCTAAAAATAAACATTTTTTTAATATGACCATAAAAATAGTGACGAGTGGCATTGTCCACCCGTCCCTAAAGGTCACAATAGTGATGGGTGTAAAGCACTATTTAGGATGCAAGCCTAAAAATAATTATTTTTTAATATGATCATAACATTAGTAACAGGTGACATTGGTTACCCGTAAATAAAAGTCTTAATAGTGACGGGTGTAAAGTACCACTCCACTAAAGATGACCTTTTGTGATGGGTAACATTGGTTACCCATCACTAAAAGGGGGCATGCTGGATGCGGAGAGGACCTAGAGATACTCTTTAGTGATGGGTATTTACCTGTCATTAATGATAGGGCTTTACTGATGTGATAAGGGTGACAGAGGACATACTCGTTACTAATGTACGTTATGACCCATCACTAATGTACGTTTCTGTGGTAGTGACATAAATAAGCAGATAGCCCGCGCAAAATCCTTGTGTTTATGCGTTATTTACACAAAAAAGAAAAACAATACAAGATAAATAAATAAAATAAAACATACTAGAATAATTCTTATGATTTTTTTGCATGCTTGCTTTTAATGTTAGTTTTGTTTGATACTTGCTCATGTGTTAGTGGTAATCATTTATTTTTTTAATCATTTATTTTTTTCAAGTTGCATGCTTAGTTTTAATGTTCTTACATGTTTTTTTAATGTTTGTTTTTAATGGTTTTTATTTTAGTTTACAATGAGTATGAGAATAAGGGACCGTATTAGAAAGAGGAGGGATGAGGACGATGATGATATGATGTTGTTTATTTTCCTTGTATTATATCTATTGAGTTATACTGGACGAAGGGAAAAGAAACGTTGACATACATATACTCTAATAGGCGAGGAACATGTTCTTGAGCTACTTGAAGGGCATGTTAGAACTATTTGGTCGCGTTCAGAATGGAACCTCGAATTTTCAAATTCTTAGACAATTACCTTAGATGGGAATGGTTGGTCCGTGATACTAAGATTAAGGTTGAGGAGAAGTTGGCATTCTTCTTATACATGCTTAGTCATAATGCTTCATTTGAGGATCTTCAAGAACAATTTGGTCATAGCAATGATACATACCATCATCACATGAATCATTTTTTTACTTGGTCATCCCTACTCTCTCCTTGAGATTCTCGAAACCTCCAAATCATGATAAAGTTCACTTGAAAACTGAAAGAGATCCTCAATTCTATCCTTACTTTGAGGTGCTTAATTGAACACTTCTACTATACTTGATGTTTAATTTTATTAACATTAGAAAATCACATATACTATTTTTTTGCAAAATTGCATTGGTGCCATTGACGGTAGTCACATACCCATATCAATATCACCTGACAAAGCCGCTCCATTTAAAAATAGAATAGGGACACTTAGCCAAAATGTGATGATAGCTTGTGATTTTGATCTGAATATCACTTTCATATCTACTGGGTGGGAGGGATCAACTACGGATGCTAGAGTTCTTAGGTCTACAATAAACAACAATTTCCAAGTACTTCTAGGGAAGTACTATTTAGTTGATGGTGGGTATCACTACAACAATCCAGTCAACTTTCGTCGGCATTTGGCCGATGGAAGCGGGTAGACGGAAGTTAGCTAACTTCCGTTGGTCACCGACGGAAGTTTGCTAACTTCCGTCGGCTTCACGTGGCCGATGGAAATTAGCGCCGAACTCTGCCACATCAGCAGAGGCGCACTAACTTTCGTCGGCCATCCCGGCCAACGGAAGTTAGGTGGCCCTAACTTCCGTCGGCTTTGGCTCTAGCCGACGGAAGTTAGCCTTTCTGCCCACGTGGCCGAAAGCAGCTAACTTCGTCAGCTATGGTCAAAGCCGACGAAAGTTAGCTGATATTTTTTTGTTTTTCCTGTTTCCTCTACTCACACTCACATCCAACCACAATTTCAATCACATTCACATATAACATCCAAAATCACATTTAAACTTCACATATAACATCCAAAATCACATCTCACATCTAAATTCACATCCAAACTTCACACATCACATCCAAAATCACATAGCAGAACTGAATTCACATCCAAAGTCACAGTACAAATCTGAATTCACATAACATCCAATTCACATACAAAGTCACATAACACATCAAGAGTCACATACAAAGTCACATTTGTCCATATACTCACTGATCGCCAACATTTGGGTCGTGGGCGCCACCACTGCCTCTCGCTTCATCCACATTTGCCACAGAGGCTCCATCCTGACTAGGCGTATGGAGACTCTAAAGAAATAGACAAAATTAGATAATGAACTCAACTAACCTTCTAAATGCTAACTTAAGTATCTCAAGTAACGATATGTTAGGAGGTACCTGAGGTGATGTAGGAGGAACAAATGAAAGTGGTGGTGGCGAGGGAGGTAGAGGTTGGAACAAGGACATGTCAAATCCACCATGTTGCTGAGCTAGTTGCTACATATGTTGTAAGGCAATCAGTTAGTTCTAAACCTATTGCTGAATACTTTTTAATGGCAACACTACAAACTAAACTTACTTGGATCATCGCCTGCTGTTGTGCTAAGCAGGTGGTATAGTACTCTTGTTGTTGCCTGCTGTGCTCGTCGCGTCGCCTCATTTCCTCCCTCAGCTGAACCACCTCCGTGTTTGCTTCTGAGCGATGACGGCTGGAGCCAACTCCGATGGAGCTCTGCGACGACTGAGCTGACTTCTGAGCTCTCACTGCTCTCGACTCAATAACTCCATTGAACATGAAGTACCTGCAACATTGAATGAGTTAGTTACCATTACAATACCATACACAAAACATTGATAAAAAGATTTTCTCACCGTCCATGGCTTTTCCACCTCCGCTGGAGTACACAGCCATTTGGTCGACAGGTTCTCTCCGCCAATCATAGTCCTCTCCATGGAGTCGAACCTTGTGTTCACCATACTGCGCCTGCAAAAAACAACATGTCCGATTAGATGGAGAAAAATGAAATTACGCAAACTCTTAACATTGCTAACATCTCACCAAATGGTCCGTGGGTGAATGGCTACACAAGACATCTAGCTGTGTAGGATCACTTCCTTTGTGACCAAAAGCATACACCTCGATGTCACTTGGCACGTTGCCAGATTTAGCTTCCTGTACAATATAAATGAGTTAGTCGCATTACAATGTATCTATAGATAGAGTGACAGAAGGAGGTCTTACCATGCGTTTAACGTGGCGAATATGTCCATCGACACCATATCTGTGCTACTGGATCTGTCCTACGGCAATGTATTTTCTGCTCGGAAGTCTTCTTGAATGCAGCTGAAGACCAAATCTTGTCGAATTTGAAATATGCATCCTCGCGGTTTGCAAACCACGGAATCCTCACCTGAACAGAGATGCTATTTGTATTATATGACAACAAATCTCAACAATCGAAGATTTAAAAAGTTAGAATTGTTTACCGAACGGTATTGTTCTTCAGTCAAGTATATTGTGGATGCACCCATCGCTTTGCCCATTCATTGCCCTAGCTTCTCCTTGTAGTAAGCATTGTTCGTTTTAATGCGAGCATACGAAATAGCGTCCTTCACCACCTTGTGTGCATTGTTTTGAAGACTTGAAGGGCATGACTATGGTGATTGTCGACTTCTGTCAAGCAAAAGCGTAACTGCAAAAGTCATGATTAGTAAAGTGCTGTAACTCGAAAAGCTTTGTGTTAAAACTAAAAGAAGATTGAAAAAACACATACCCATAAGTCATGAGACACCGCCCCCTAAGCAGTTCTGTGGCGCCCGTTAGGAGCAAACCGGTACTGGTCCCATGTCTGGCATAGAACAAGCTCATCGGTCAGCATTGTCAGCAACCTTGGGTAGTGCAGACGACACAGATTACCCAATATTTGGTTAACCTGCCTGACCCTCGAAGTGCCGTCAAACCGAGAGTCAATCCAAGATCTAGAAATACATAATAAATAAAGTTAGTTTACTAAAAGAATTTTTTTTGAAAAAAAGCAAAAAAAAACAGAAGAGTATTACACTTACCCGTCACCTACAGGCGTAATCTCGATCTTGGCTCCACCGGAAGAGACTACTGGTGGGGCGACCTGGTGGCTCGTCCTGAAAGTTACTGAGGACCCAGAAGCCTCATCCCCCTCCTCCTTGACCCGCACCCTCTGGGTCATCCCCCTGCCCCACACCCTCCGGTTCATCACCCTGCCCCGCACCCTCAGGGTCATCACCCTGCCCCACACCCTCCGGGTCATCCCCCTCCTGCCCCCACCCACTAGATCATCCTCATGACCCGCACTCTCCAAGTGTTCTTCCTCCTACAAAATAGTATTAAAACAATTAGTAATAGTTTATAACTAGCATAAAAATCAATTTGAAAGTTACCTCATCATCCAGTTGAAATGCAATAGACCGACCAATTAATGTTGGATCTATGCATCTCAAGAGCTATTCTTGACGACGTCTGTTTGAAGAAGAGGAACTACCCTAGAATAGGGTGTCCTCCTGAGTCGTCGGTGTACTCGCCGGAGTACTCACCGATGTACTCGCCAAGCGGAAGAGCTTCCTCATGACACTCTTCACCTTTTTCAACATCCTATTCAAAACAAGCACAAACGAGCATTTATTAGTACAGAAGGTTTGAACATATGAAAAAACATGTAATATGAAGTATATTACATATGCATGTATGAAAACAATTACTTGCCAATTATCATCAAAATCATGATCAATTTGTCCTTTTCTCCCCAAAGCACGCCATGTTACTTTGTTTCTTCTTATGTTGGTGTTTCCTTTTCTCGAGAACTGCTACATCATTAGAATCACCGAGAAAAGAATCTGTTGGCGATTCTGACTCTACATTAAATGAAGTCGGCAATTCATCATCTTGGTAAACCTCATCGACCTCTTCAACCTCCAATTGATAAGCGCGATCACTAGGGGTGTGTAGACGTTCCCGAGGATTCAGTTTGTAGACTACCCACCAAGCACTTAGTTTTTCACTTGGGTACGACATATAATACACCTGCTCGACTTGGTGAGCAAGGACAAAATTATCGCAACCACATAATTATTCCGCGTGTTTGACTTCAACCATCCCAAATTGGTTTTCTCGAGTACCATGTTTTGGGTCAAACCAATCACAATTGAAGAAGACTACTTTAATCTCCTTATTCCTGGCAAAATTGTACTCTTTGATGATTCTATAATACATAGTTTCGTGTCCTTATCCATCAACGACCCTTGTAACAACTCAAGTATTAGTTGTTGCCGCTAGAGGTCGATATGCTTCAAAAATAGTTGAACAGAAGCGGAAACCATTAACATCATAGCGACCGTAACTTTTGGCACTAATACTTCTGTAAGAGAGCTGTCACAAGTCTATATGTACACTAGTGAAGTATACACTAGTGAAGTATGCTATCTCTTTCAATTTAAATTCTTCTGCGATGCAACCTTCAATTCTGGCCTTATTACCAACCATCGCTCTAAGCTTCTTTAGGGACCTTTCAATATGATACATCCACCTATATTGCACAGGGCCACCTACCTTAGCTTCATATGGCAGATGAATCAGTAAATGTTGCATTGGATTGAAGAACCCTGGAGGGAATATTTTTTCCAATTTACATAAAAGCACTGGGATCTCATTCTCTAGCATCTCCATCATATCTTTCTTAATTTCTTTCGCACAAAGTTGTTTATAAAAATGGCTCAGCTCAGCTAACACCTTACACACATGATCATTCAGGTACCCACGAAACATTACAAGGAGTCTTTCCATTATTATGTGGTAATCGTGACTTTTCAATCCATTTAATTTCCCTGTCTTCAAATTCACAGCTCTTCTAAATCCCGCGGCGTAACCATCTGGGAATTTCAAATTTTTCAACCACCTCATTACTTGTTTTTTCTTTAGGTTTTTAAAAAATGGGGCACGTGGTTTGCCACCACTATTCATCAACTCAAGGGTTGGTCGATTACAAATCTCAGCTAAATCTCTTCTCGCTTTTACATTATCTTTAGTCTTGTCTGCAAAATCCATATATGTACTTATAATGCTTTCACCAACATTACGTTCTTGATGCATAACGTCAATGTTGTGCATCAGAATTAGTGATTTGACATACGACAGTTCCCATAAGCCACATATGTGGGTCCAATTATGTTTGGTTCTGAATCCTACAAATCCATCCTCATTTTCATTAAGGACCAACTCATTCAGCATATCAGTGATTTCTCTACCATTTAAACGCCTTGGCGGTCCCTTTACAACAACATTGTCCTTCTTGAAATTGTTCCTCTAGAACCTAAATGGGTGATTCATGGGCAAAAAGCATCTATGACAATCAAAGTAACAAATCTTTCCCCCGAAGTTCAGATGGAAACAATCTGTGTCCTTTGTGCATATCGGACATGTCAACCTTCCATGACAACTCCAACCAGAAGAAATACCGTATGCCGGAAAATCGTGGACCGACCATAGATAAGCAACTCGAAGATTGAATTTTTGCTTCTGGTCATAGTCATATGCTTCAACTCCTTTCCACAATTGCTTCAACTCTTCAATTAAGGGCTTCAACATCACGTTTAGACGTGTTCTAGGATGCTCTGGACCGGGTATAATGAGACACAGGAACATAAATTCATATTTCATACAAAACAAAGGTGGAAGGTTGTATGGAATAGCAAACACATGCCAACAAGAGTACGACGATGCGATTACATTGAAAGGCAGTGAATACATCTATTGCCAACCCGATATGAACATTCCTTGCATCACTAGCAAAGTATGCATCAAAATCATCTAGAGCCTTCCATGCCTTACCATCATATGGGTGCACCATTACTTGATTATTCTCACGTACACCTTCTTTATGCCATCACATATGTCTAGTGGTTTTCTTTGAGATAAAAAATCGTTTCACCCGAGGTGTAAGAGGCATGTAACGAAGTTGCTTATGAGCAACCTCTGTCATCACCTTCTCTCCATCTCCGTTTACGACATCTACGAATCTCGGTTTACTATGTTCTTTCTAGAAAAGCATACAATTATCTCATCACACATCAATCTTCTCATACTCCATACCGAGAGCAGAAAGCATTTTCTTTGACTGGTACATGTCTTTTGGCACCTTATGCTTCATAGGAAGGATATCGATGATTAGATTCAAGAGCTCCTTATAACAATTGTTGGAGAATGCAAACTTTGACTTAATGGCCATAAGATGGGTCACGAAAGCGAGAACGCTTACGGTGCTGTGCTCATGCAATGGCTCTTCTAAAGCTCGAAGGATGTCGAAAAACTTTTGAACCTCCGGTGTTGGCTGATCCTAAGGGTTTGATTCAAACTCCGGTCGTATAACATCAAGCATCTCATCCATCCTATCGTCAGCCATGCTATCATCTTCTTCTTCCGCTACTAATACCGTTTTTTCACAGCCCGTCTCACCGTGAAAAGTCCAAACTTCATAACCTGGCACGAAATCATATTTGCAAATATGGAGTGAAAACGTCCCCTTGTCTTGCCAACGAGAATTTCTGCACTTCATGCATGGGCACATCGCGCCAGTGTTTGTTGTCAAAGCGAATGCACGATCAACAAATTTCTCAGCGTTGATTACCCACTCCCTCGTGTGAGCTCCACTTTTCATCCAACCACTATACATCCACCGTCGGTCGTCCTCAGCCATTCTATAGGCAAAACATTCATTCAATCGAGAATGCATCATAAGTACTAGACGTTTTCTACATACCACGGGCCTATGTATATATGAAAATATAGGTCCTAAACCCACCCAAGAGTGACCGACAAAATGTGGTATTTATGACCAGTCATGAGTCTGATCAAAATTTCAGCAGCATAACCCTGTTGTTCTCCAATTGCACGCCTGATAGTGTTGCAATGGAGAACAACAAGGTTATGTCACTGAAATCTCGTCCGGACTCATGACTCATCATAAATATCACGCTCTGTAGCCCACTCCGAGGCTGTCCAAAAAGGGACAATTGTGGACCTACAGATCTCACACGCATGACACGTGTGAGACATGTTGGTCCGAAATGGGTGACACATAGGTTTCGTTACACTATTTACGTTGGTGTCAAATAAAAAATTACATACGAAAAGAATATATATAAGAAATTATACATATATATAATATACTAATCATCGTAATGAAATCATCAACAAACCACAAATTAATACAAGAATATAATTAATAGCATATATAATAGCACATCGCAAACAAAACACTTGTAATAGCATAAATAGTCAATGTAACGAATCAATTTCCACTTGACATGCACTAGCAAATGAATCAATTATTACTTATATCACATACTGCGACAAAACTTAAGTGTCTATCATACAATCAATCTGGATCCATCCACTACGACAAAATTGTTGCTAATATAACCTAGAGCAATCACTGCAATCCACTATGACAAAATTCACAAATCAAAAGTGAAGAAAATTCTTAAAGCGGAAAAAATTACTTGGCAGCGGTGGATCAGAGGTCGGCGGGTTGCGACGGGCGGCGACCGGCTGAACATCGCATATGAAACATATTAATACATGAACAATTTTTTTAACATCACAACATATATTGCATATAAATATTGCAACATATATTCACATTTCACAATTTAAATCGATTCACAATTCACAATTCAATTCAATTCACACCATAGAATCACAATTCACAATACAATTCACAAAGTAAACAATAATTCAATCACAATGCAAGTGAGGAAATTTTATAGAGGACCGAGAGGGATAAAAATTATTACTTTTGGTGGACGGAGACGGTCGGCGACGGTCGGTGGCGGTCGGCGGGCGACGACGGACAGCAGTGGTCGGCGAGCGACGAACAACAGTGGTCAGCGAGCGATGGACGACGGCGGTGGCGGCGGGGAGCTCGTGCGACCGGCGGCAGGGCAGGGCACTCGGCCGGCGGCGGTGGGGTAGGGCGCTCGGACAGTAGGAGGTGGACCAGCGGCAGGGCGGTAGGCTGGCGGTGGGTGGCCAGGGCGGCGGGAGGCAGGCGGTCGGGTGGTGGCGCTGGCAGAAGGCGGGTGGCAACGCGGGCTAGAGGCGGGCGGCGGCGCGGATGGGAGGCGGCGAGGGTGGGCGGCGGTGAGGGCTGGGCAGCGGTGGTGTGGGCAGGAGGCGGCAGGGAGACAGCAACGCGGGCAGGGCGCGGGAGGCAGCGGCGTGGGCTGGGTGCGGGAGGCGGCGATGTGGGCGCGCGTACAGGGAGTTAGGTCTCCCTGTACGTGCGCACGGTTGGGGAATAAATCCCCCTAACTTCCGTCGGCCTGCATTAAAGCCGCTTTAATGCTGGCCGACGGAAGTTAGGGAGATTTGATCGGGGCGGAAAAATGCAGGCTAACTTCCGTCGGCCACTGTGAAAAGCCGACGGATGTTAAGTTAACTTCCGTCGGCTCCTTGAAGCCGATGGAAGTTAAGTTAACTTCCGTCGAGTTTTGGAAAAACCGAAGGAAGTTATTTTAGCCGACGAAAAATTTCTATTTTCTTGTAGTGTATGTTAATACCCCATCTTTTCTCCCACCATATCGCGGAGTTAGATATCACTTGAAGGAATACAGTGCAGGTCACCGTAGGCCTCATAACTACAATGAGTTATTTAACCCTCATCATGTTGTGTTGAGGAATCATGTTGAAAGGATGGTGGGGGTTTTAAAGATGTGTTTCCCTATCCTTAAGGTTGATACATTTCACAAGATAAATAAACAAGTGAAGATACCCATAGTTGCAGCTGTGTTACATAATATTATCCGAGAACTCACTACCGGAAACTGCACGTTTGTCGAGTGCCTAAAAGTTTGTCGAGTGCATTCCATCGGGCACTCGGCAAACATAGCTTTGCCGAGTGTACTCTGAAATACACTCGGTAAAGATTTAACACTCGGTGAAAATTAATGTTTGTAGAGTGCCAAGTCAAAGACACTCGGCAAATATTTTGAAAAAAAAGCGCTCCACTACTGGTCCTAATGGCGTTATAACGGATCAGAAAAAATATATGCTTTGTCGAGTGTCACTAATGGACACTCGGTAAAGTTGTTCATTGCTTGTCCAAGTGTCTAGCTTTGCCGAGTGTTATTTAATAAAACACTCAGCAAAGCTGAAATATCCTTTAT
This sequence comes from Zizania palustris, assembly GCA_019279435.1. Taxonomy (NCBI): domain Eukaryota; kingdom Viridiplantae; phylum Streptophyta; class Magnoliopsida; order Poales; family Poaceae; genus Zizania; species Zizania palustris. Next base: position 13,168,895 of record JAAALK010000084.1, read on the forward strand.
TTCATGTGAGATCATAATTTAAGCCCATATCACATTTTAAATATGTTTTGAACTTCATTTTTTACAATCATAATTCAACATATGTTAATGCATGGAAAATTGTCAGATTTTTCTGAGTGAGTTTGCTATTTTTAATTAATTAAGTGTGTTTCTATGATTTAATTCGAAGTAGGTCAAATTTGAACTACATGTGCATGAAATAGTGACTCAGAAAGTTTATAAAAATCATATTTATGTTCATGAGTCTATTTTTAATCTTTTAGCACTACATATGTATAAATATTAAAAAATCTAAGTTGCGTCACTAGGCCGAAAACTTGGAGCACCAAGGTTTCTTAATTATAGAAAATTAAATTGAAGCCTAAAAATATGATACTTGATATAGTGTTATTATATCTTACATATATACCGTGATAAAAATTTTAAAATGTATTGAAAAAGTTTTCACGTATGACGTTTAGAAAATAGAGAATTTTCAAGAAGGTTTAGGAGTTTAAGGATGGAATGGGTTAGATTTAAAAGCAAATCATTATGTAAATCTTTGTTTGAACTTAAAACTTTTTATACTATTAAAACCGAATGTATCTTATACCATGTCAAAATTTGGCATTTTTACTGTCAGTTTGCTATTTTTAGTTAATTAAATATCTTTATATGATTTAAATTGAAAGATGCCAATTTTGGCATTTGAACTTCTATTTTGAGAGCTAAGTTAGGCCTTACACAGTCAAGGTAAAGAAAATTTAAGGTGTCACGATAAAGGCACTCCATCGACAACACACACATTCTTGTTGTTTTAATTTTTAAAAATTCAAAAAAGATAAAAAAACCATGAAACTTTGCATGGTGTTATGATATATATATATTTTGTGATAAAAAATTAAAATGTTTCGAGAAAATTTTCATGCGTGATGTTTAGAAATCGGTGATTGTGGGAGGAAGTTTTAGAGTTTAGTGAAAGAATGATGTTAGGTTTTAAAGCAAATTAATATTTAATTTTTTAACCTTAATTTTTTTGTAATATTAAAACTTAGTCTTTTAAAAAAATACTGTGTCGTGTGCCACTTAGTAAGGCACTTAGTGAAGAGTAGTATTTTTTAAAAAATTTATATAGTTTGTTGAGTGCTTATAATATGGCACTCGACGACATATATTTTTAGGATGTTTGCTGAGTGCCGCGCAGTAAGGCACTTGGCGAACACACGATATTTTTTAAAAAATTATATTCTTCACCTAGTGCCGCACAAATTGGCACTCGGCAAATCTGCTTTTTAGGTATTACCCCAACCTATGGGCATTGTTGTGCCAAGATATAACTCCTTCCACGCCACCACAGGCCCTTACCCCCCCACACCTTGTGCCTCTCCCCATGCCGGCCTTCGGCCCTGGCCGCCCGCGCCATCCCTACACTGTCCCCGTGGCGCTCGGTTGCGGAACTCCCGCGCCGCCCCCACCGGCCACTCACCACTGGCCTCCCGCCTCGTCAAACCACCTTCGGCCCCTGCACCATCCCCGGTCACCTATCGTCACCGCCAACCTCGTCCCACCATCGTCTCCACTTCTCTCGATTCCGCTCTAACCGGTCAATTTTTTCAGTAATAGGATGATTAGTTTGTTTAATTGTATATTTTATAATGCAATGTAATGTTTATAATACAATGAATATTTAATTATTGTAATGCCATGCCATGCTTAATTGTATATTTTATAATACAATCCCATGTTTAATTATTATAATGCAATGTCACGTTTAATTGTATATTTTATAATTCAATGCCATGTTTAATTGTATATTGTGTAATGCAATGGTCAGGTTGATTAATATATTGTGTATGTGGATGCAAGCCATCGTGTTGTGATGTGTGTATGTGAATGCATGTGAGCCATCATGCTGTCCTATTTGTGGCCATTATGCCCTTTCTTTGTTAGTTTTGTTAGAGTTGCTACTGGATGGTCACGTAACCTAGGCATCTTCCATTCAGAAGAGTTACAGTTTGGAATATGCATGTCTTTGCATATCTATGGTCGTAATTGTTTTGAACTGTCCATGTTTCTTGGACAGTCGGAGGATGAGTATATTGAGCTCATTTTCATGCCTTGTTCTGATCCGACCTAGGGTCTTAGTAGCACCTCCCCGTTGTTCTCTGAACACACATCCTCTTGGTGTATGGTCGAGATGTGCGTTTGGAGAACAACGGGGAGGTGCTACCCAAACCTCGGGTCAGATCAGAATGGAGCATGAAAACGAGCTCAATCTACACATCCTCTGGTGGGATTAGGGCCTATCCTTCCCTATTATACATTTAGACGCATCTCATTTCCCTCTAACGTTTAAACATGAGTGTTGTTGTTTCCTAGTTTAGTACAAGATGGATAATCATGAGTGGATGTACACGGGTCACCCCTAGCCAGGTGAAGGTGACCATGGATTGGTCAAGAACACTGAAGTATTCTTAGTGACAACATTTGGTAGGCAGAATGGATGTGGCAAGACCTGGTGTCCATGTAGTCGGTGCGAGAACAAGCGCCGAGAAGCAATGGAGGCCATGGGTAAATAGCTCTACAAATATGGGTTTATGCTAAACTATACTCGTTGGACATAGCATGGTGAGTCCCATCATCCTAGAAAGTAGGTGTTGCAATAGTGCATGGACGATGATGAGGGAGGGGTTGGATTCATGCTAGATGACTTTGAATATGCACATTTTGAAGAAGCATATGAAGAGAAAGTGCCGGAGCCAACAGCAAAAGTGTTTTATGACATGTTGTCTGCGTCACAGCAACCTCTTCGCGGTCACACTAGGGTTTCTCAACTGGATGTCATCGCACACCTAATGGCCATCAAGTCCTAGTTTAGTTTGAGCCGAGAATGCTTCGATGTCATGCTGACAGTTGTTGGTACACTCTTCCCAGAAGGTCACAATCTTCCAAAGAGCATGTACGAGTCGAAGAAAGTCCTCCATGCACTTAAGATGCCTTATGAGCAAATATATGCTTGTCACAACGGATGCATCTTATTCAGGAAAGAGTACGCAGATGAAACCTGCTGCGTGATATGCAAATCTTCTAGGTATATTTAGGTAGACTCCACTGATGGTGGGAAGAATCATCTCTCAATTCCCGTGAAGATCGTTCGGTACCTTCCCTTCATACCCGAGCTACAAAGGCAAACTTTAAAATGCATGTTTGGAACATGTACTCTCTGCATGACCTGCTAGCATATGCGATATTTTGTGGCTGGTGCATGCTTGGCAAGTTCGCATGCCCAATTTTTTAGTTGGCTCTGAAGTTCATTTGGCTAGCTAAGGGTGGCAAATATTCCTCATTTGACAAGCACCGACAATTCCTTCCTCAAAACCATCCATTCAGGAAGGATAGGAAGAACATTACAAAAGGTGTATCTGTTAAATACTTAGCACCACCTAAGATGATCAGGGCCAATGTTCTTGCTAAGTTAGAGTCTTTACAAATCAATATACAAGGAGCTGGTTTTATCGGATATGGTGAGCAACATGCATGGACTCACAAGCCATGTTTATGGAATCTTCCTTATTTTGCTGATCTCCTCCTTCCACACAAAATTGATGTAATGCACATCGAGAAGAATGTTGTTGAGGCTATTTTTGGCACAATCATGTACATTCCCGAGAAGACGAAAGACAACGTCAAGGCCCGAGTGGATCCAGTGGCTATATGCAATAGACCCAAGCTTGACATGATACTTCCTAGAAGCGAGAAATCCTAGACGAAGCCAAAGTCCAATTTTGTTCTAACAAGGGCACTATTGGGACGACGGATCGAACCAACAGGTTTCTTGGTGGATGAGAGTAATGGAATGTAGTGCTCAGGTTGTATTCTCGAATCGTGTGTTTATTACAACTGTAGTTGGGGGGTATTTATAGGGTGACCCACCCTGAAGGGTCGGGTACCACTACTAGAAAACTCCCCCTCTAGCTACGCCAGAATTAGGGTGTAGACATGATTTATTTCATCTCTATGTCAATATAGACACTCGTTCATAAAGTGTGTTAGAAGCATCTTCGTACGTACCGCGTCAGACCTTATAGAGATGAATTATTTATGCGTTGCTATGAAAGAAAGAGACAGTCTATAAACACGTTATTTGCATATATATAAAGTTAGATACAATTTAGTAGACACATGTATAAAACGTCTGTAGTGGTGTAGTTACGTAGTATTGTGACATTTCATTCACGTTAATAAATGTAGATACAATTTATAGATACATATACAAATCATGTCTAATAATATAGATGCATTTTATAAGGACGCCTTATTGCGCAGTAATAAGTATAGAGACGAATTTGTAGAGCGCGGAACGTGATGTGGCAGATGATGTGGCACGTGACGTGGCTAGGGATGAAAATGAATCGGGTAGTTTCCGTCTGAATCCGAAAAAATCTTATACAGATATCCGAAATCAACATGGTTATCTATAGAAAATAACCATAAAATAAATCATTACTTAATATGTGTATCAAACTTCAAACATAATTTTATTTCTTGACATAATACTAATGCAAAATGCATTAGATTTGTGCTACTAAGGTGTGCCCCTCGCCCTGGTTTTATAGGCAGCCCACCACTCTCACTGCTTCAAACTAATGAGGTGGGACTAAAGAGTGAGGCGCGATTACAAACAATTGTTTGATATGCTTTAAAATGTGTCAAGAGGATAATGACACTTCAAAGCATGTTTATGTCCGTGTCATTTTATATTGATGGTTATTTGATACGATTTATGACTAATCTACATGCTATTCGCGGAATGAAAACATGTTAAACTTTGTATCAATTCAATATGCTTTTCTAATCAAGTTAGAAATCATCTATACCTAGCTATAAACAAATGTTTGATACACTTTACGACGTCTCTGTGTGATAATGATGCTTTAAATCCTGTCTAACATCGTGTCATTTTGAGATGACTTCAATAGCGTGTCAAAAAATATCTTCGTATGATTCGTAACAGTATAAGCGTGTCTATTATCGTAACAATCTGACATGCTTTCTAAATCGTATCAACAAGCATCTTTATATGTGGATGTAGAGATGCTTTTACATGGCGTTACTACTATGGCGTAGCTACAGGGGGGTTTTCTAGTAGTGTACCTCCAAAACCCTCAACCGCTACTCGGTCTGACACCGACCTGTAGTACAGACAAGAATAGGTGTTACATAGTACAGACAAGAAGGTGCGATTCTAACAGCTTATCAACCATGTCGGGCGCTGCAACGGCCGCCCGACACGGCGCAGGCGATCACGATCCTGTCCCCGGGCGGCCTTGACCAGGTCCTTTCCCACGTACGGTTGCACCCCGAAGCCTTTGGACCTCCCAAAGGCTGGCCTCCAGCATCCAGCCGGTCGCTTCCCCCGAGAGCCCCTTTGGCACGCTTCGGAGCTCCCGGAGGCCTCTGGGCCTGCCCGTCCAGAGGCCCACGGTACTTTCGGCGCAGGGCTCCGGGTCTTCCGGTCATGGCCTCCTCTCTGAACCGTACTGCTCTTCGTGCTTCCAACTGTCATCGGGATTATCTCCCCCAACAGTAGCCCCTCGCTTCTTTCCTCTCGAGAGTCCTGCACGAGAGAGGGTGGAAGCGCACATGATAATTCCGATAGCTTTATAAGAAATCAACTCACATAGAGATCCCGAATCTTGCTGCAGGACGCCCCCGTTCGAATGCTCCGAAGATGTTTCGGGGCCTTGAAACGTTCTAGAGCCTGGAGGTCGAGAGCCGACTTCGGAGCGCCTTCGGCGAACTAGCCGCCTTGCACCCTCGCGAAGGGAGGGGCTTGGACCAACCGTTCTCGACGCTTGCACAGCTTTGACTGCTAGGCTCCAGTGCACGAGAAGTTGGACTAGCGCTTCACTTAATGCAATTAACGCGCTGGGCATGCAGGCGACGCGAGGGAGGCGGACCGTCGGAGACGGGCGCTCTCAAAAGCGAGCCAGCAAGGCCTTAAATGCGGGTGCCACGCGGCCGGCGCACGCACATCGAGCGGCAGAAGGTGAACCGACGAGACGCTGAGGCGCCAAGACAGCAGCCGTCTTCTCGCATAAATAGCCCTGGATCACCAACCGAGCCCTCTCCTGCTCACTCGCTCAGTCCCTTAGCTGCAGTCTTGATGGGTGAACTCTTGCTCTCGAGCTCTCGCCTCCTCCTTTCACTCGCCTCTAGTCATGGCGGAGAGGAGCACCCCTACGGCAGTGGTGGACCCTCGCTTCCTGCAGCGCCAAATGGCAGTGGCGGCGGCGGCGGCGACGACCTCTGGTCCATCAAAGGTGCGCGACCTGCGGGAGCTCCGCCCAGCTTTGGAGCGGTTCCGAGAGCAGACCCTGGAACTGTGGCCATTGGCATGCACAAACACGTCCATCGAGCAGGTGACTAGGGGTCGCCTTGGCCCTGAATCGAGGGCCAGGAAGCCGGGCGCGGAGTCGGTCCCAGCACTGCGTGTAGTGGAGGTCGTCGTTTTCGAGGCGTTCTTCGACGCGGGGCTTGGGTTTTCGGCTTCAAAGCTCCTCTTAGGGGTTCTGGATGCCTTTCACCTTGAGCTCCCGCAGCTATCCCCGAACGCCATGGCTCGCCTCGCTATCTTTGAGTGGGCCATGCGTGCCAAAGGCTATGAGGGCAGGGTGGAGGTCTTCGCCTAGATGCACGAAGCTCTTTGCCAACCGAAGAAGAAGGACGGTCGGGTGCTGGCCTTTGGGAGCATCAATTTCCAGCTCTAGAAGAGGTACGTGGACTCCTTCCCGACGAAGGCAATCAACGAACGGTGGTACTCCAAGTGGGTGCACCGGTCGTTTTACGTCCGAGTGGGGCTGAGATCCGGGCTTGCCGGACCTCCGCGTCACATCTGGTTCCGGAGGGAGGCGGTCATCGAGGCCAGCGCCGGCTCGGTCTCTGCTCGCATCCAGCTGCTTCAAATCATCGCCCACCAGATGAGCATGTGGGATCTGACGGAGGAGTTCGTCGCCCTCGATATCCCGCCACTGAAGGAGGAGTGGCTGGCGTCGCTCCGGAGCACTCGGGACGAGTCAACATCGACGGAGCTCTCCGGCCGGCTCGGTTAGCATCCGCCTTCTCTTAATCTTGTCAATCCTTTCATTATGTTCGAAGGGTCATCTAACTTAACCCTCGAGTACAGGGTCGCTCGTCGCCAAGACCCCCGACGAAGTAGCCCGGATGGCCGAAAGGATCCTTGGGGCTCCCACCCCGGCTGAGTACAAACGATGGGTAGAACTCGTAGGATCTTGGGGGCGGCACAACCACGTGTGGGACGTGCTCGAGCTTTCTCCCCCGCCTCTCCCGGAGGGGGAAGCCCTTCGCGCTGGCTTCAAAGAAGAGGGAGGTAGACCTCGATGCCGAGCCCTCCTCTAGGCGCCCCTAGAAGAAGAAGGTGGTGAAGGGTCCGAAGAGGCTTTCCCTGGCCCACTCCTCCGCCTCCCACTCCGAATGGGGGTACTCTAGAGATGGGGCCGGGACGGAATCGGAGGATCCCTCAGTGGTCCCGAACCTGGTCCGCCCGGAGCGACCAGCTTCCGGCGGTGCCGGAAGCACTCCAGTTCCCCCAAACCCATCGTCGCCTGCTCCGAGGGCCGTGCAAGAGGCGCCAAATATCGAAGTGGGGTCGTCTCCCAAATCCACCCCTCCATGCGGTCCTTCCTCGGAGGGGGTCTCCGCTAGTTCTCGGGGGAGTCGGGAGAACGACAACCTAGACCGGGGGGGATTGGCCGACCCCCTTGGAGCTGTTGAAGAGAGCGCCGATGTCGAGGCCGAACTTGCTGCGGTGGAAGTAGGTTCCCCGGTGAACTCGATAGACAACTTGTTCTATTGGCCGGGTACTCTGGGGCTTGTCCGGCCCTTGGAGGCCCCCATTGAAACTGTGGATGAAGGTACGTGGTTCCACACGTCTTTTACTTGGAAGCATCAAATTCCTTCGACTCTGACCTCCATTCTTCTTGGGCAAGTACGTCCGCCCGAGTCCCAGCTCCGGCCCCGATACCCCCGAGGATGCCACCAATATAGGGTCCAAAGTCCCTGTAGGTGCAGCGGGAACTTCGGGGCTAGGTGACGGGGCGGAGTCGGAGGAGGCCCCTAGAGAAGCCTCCGAGGGGGCTGGTAGAGAGGCCGGGATTCGGCCACCCTCCAGCTCGAGGGGCACGTGTTCTAGCGTGCCCCTCTTGTGCCCCTTCCTGGAGGAAGGTGAAGACTTCACATTGAGGGTGGCCCCGGACCACGACTCTTACCTGTGCTTGCGGGAGGCCGGGGTGATAGATGAGGTAAGCCAGGTGGACGACATCGACCTCAGCCGGGCCATTGAGAGCGCCGCAAGCCAGGTATTTCTTCGAAGCACCCTGGGGTGAGCCCCTAGCCTTCTTCTCTGACTCACCGCTTCGTGCGCAGGTAGTCGCGTTGGTGCAGGGTTCACTGCTGTCCCTGCTCTCCGAACGTAGCCACCGCGAGAGCAGCGCTTCGGAGCTCTGTGGGTGAGCGGACACTACCGAGAGACTGGTCTGGGAGCAGGCAGCCGAGATCCACTGGCTCCGGACGTTGGAGGCGGAGGTCGAAGCTCTTCACCCTCGGGCCGCTAGGGCCAAGGCACTCGAGGCCCAGATCACAGAGGTTGACGCCCTCAAGGCCCGAGTCACCAAGCTGGAGGGACTTCGAGCGCGGGCTGCCCAAGCGGATGAGCTCGAAGCGGAGGTCAACATCTTTCGGGCCCATGCCGCAGAGGTGTAAGGGCTTCGGTCCCGAGATGAGGAGGCGGACCGACTTAAGGGGGAGGTCTTCACACTTCAAGCCCAAGTCTCAGAGATGGACGAGCTCCAGGAGGTAGCTGCCACCGCCGAAGCCCACGAAGCCTGGGTGCTCCAGCTCGAGCGGACCACGATGGACCTTCTGGCCCAGAATGAGGATGCGACCGAGGCGCTAGCCTAGGGAGAAAACACGGCGGCCGACACCGTAGTATCCCTCCGGAGGGTGCTGGCGCGCTATGGCACCGGGTGCACGGCTTTTGACGTCGCCCTGGAGCACCTTAGCAGCCGGCTAAAGTTCGTCCAGGCTGCCATCCAGCAGATAGGCCTCACCGTGTCGAGATACGGTGAGGTATCGGCCCGGGTAGCTTCGCTCGGAATCCTTCATCACCTGGAAGCTTCCGGAAGCCCACTGTCTTCGTCGTCGAGTTCTCACCCCGTCGCCTTCGGGGGGAGCCACCTCCTTTCTCCTAGTCCGGCGGTAGCCCAGTCTTGGAGGGTCCTCCAAGCAGCTTGGCAAGCCAAGGGCCCCGATGCGGTCAAGGCTTGGCTGGACGAGGCCCTTCGCTCGAGTGAACCTCCGGCTTCCTCGAAGCCCCTAGCCGCGGCGCGCCGACCGGACCCGAAGGTGTAGTCCCCATAGGGCCTTTATACCGTAATTCCTGTAATAGATTAGAAACTTGCCAGTGTATTAATAAAGAGTAATTGCTTCCCGAAAATTATTCAGGGCATTCGATCTGCTCATGATTGTGACATCGAGATCCTTGATAATGACGAGGCCCTTTGGCGCCAATGGGCTACTCTTGAAGCCTTTAGAGCTAATCGGCCCGCGCGTTTCGTCATCCCCCGGGATGGCAACGGACATGCAAACCCCGAGATTCTTCAGGAGGTTCTAAGCTCAATTAAGGAAGAAGAGAGAGAGCCTCAGGCTCTGTCTTCATCGCCCAAACTGGTGGATTGGTCCGACGTGGAGGTCGACCCGAACGAAACACAGCCCAAGGGCGAAGGTTTGCGCAGTTGGGCTCAATTGCAGGAAGACCAGAAGGCCTTCCGGGCCCAAAGGAAAGAAGAGGGTGGGCTCTGGCCCGGGTGACTCTTCGGACCGAAAAGGCTTCCGGTTCCTGCTCGGCTTGGACGAAGACTTCTCCTAACCTTATTCTTTTCTTTAATTTCGCAACAGACATTGTACATTGTACGCTTTATTGATAATGTAAATAATCCAAGCCTTTCTTCTCTGCCCCTTCCCCTCTCCTTTGTGGGTAGACGACTTGTCGACTGGGCGCAAACAGCAGTAAGGAAGGTAGAAGAACGAGGGGGTGCATCGAGCCGGGGCTCATAACCCGAGTCGAGGGTGCGTCGAGCCGGAGCTCGAAACTCGAGTAGGGGGTGCGTCGAGCCGGAGCTCGGAACCCGAGTCGAGGGTGCATCGAGCCGGAGCTTGGAACCCTAGTAGGGGTGCGTCGAGCCGTGGCTCGGAACCCGAGTAGGGGGTGCGTCGAGCCAGATCTTGGAACCCAAGTCGAGGGTGCGTCGAGCTGGAGCTCAGAACCCGAGTAGGGGGTGCGTAGAGACGGGGCTCGGAACCTGAGTAGGGGTGCGTAGAGCCGGAGCTTGGAACCTGAGTCGAGGATGCGTCGAGCCGGAGCTCGGAACCCGAGTAGGGGGTGCATCGAGCCGGAGCTCGAAACCCATATTGCTTGGTGAAACTATGCTTTGATACCGCAATGCGTCCACTTTGGTTGAAAACGTTCACCTGATATTATTATTGAATTGAAGGTTGGATACAACAATAGCCGGCATCGGCCAGCATCGAAAGATACTTATGAAATTATGCGAAATAGTGCTTCAAGTGCTCCGTGTGCCAAGTGTGCTTCAGGTCCTCACCTTCCAAGGTAGCTAGACGGTAGGATCCTGGCCGCCCGGAGCCGGTCACGATGTACGGACCTTCCCACTTGTTGCCTACCTTCGTCGGAGAGGCCACTGCGCGCAGGACAAGGTGCCCTGGCTAGAACTCGTTGCGCTTGACCTTGGGGTTGTACCATGCCTTTGTCTGCTTCTGGTACTGCGAAAGGTTGGCGACGGCTCAGAGCCGTGTTTCCTCCATAAGGTCGAGGGAGACGGCGCGCTCTTGATTGGTCTCAAGTGTGGTGACCCGCAGCGAACCAGCTCGAAGCTCCGTCGGGGTCATTGCTTTGTCAACAAATAGAAGCCGTAACAGGGTGAACCCGGTAGCTCGGGAAGGGGTGGTCCGAATGGACCACAGGATCTTCGGTAGCTCTTTAGGCCACAACCCCTTAGGTAAACCCACGATGCGTTTATTGAGGCCAGAAAGAATATGCCCATTAGCCCTCTCAACAGCCCCATTTGACTGGGGATGCTGAACCACCGCAAAGCATAGCTGGACTCCCAATTCTTCGTAGAATGCTTTGAAGGCCCCAGCGTCAAACTGAGTGCCATTGTCTAGCGTGAGTTGCTTGGGTACTCCGAAGCGGCAAACTATATTCTGCCAAAAGAATTTCTGGATGCTTCGAGAGGTAATGGAAGTCAATGGTTCAGCTTCGACCCACTTGGAGAAATACTCGACGACGACGATGGCGAAGCGCAGGTTGCCTCTTGCTCTAGGGAACGGTCCAATGAGGTCCATCCCCCAGCGAGCTAAAGGCCACATAGGTGTAATAAGCTGTAGGCTGACCAGGGGGCCTGTGGCTCCGCCGCCCCATCCATTGGCACCCTTGGCAAGTACGTACTAGATCTTCGGCGTCGGTGATGACTATGGGCCAGTACACGCATTGCTGGAGGGTCTTCCCAGTGAGTGCTCGAGGGGCTAAGTGACTGCCACACAGGCCCTCATGGATTTCTCGGAGCATCGTTATTCCGTCTGAGCGAGAGATGCCTCGAAGCAGCGGGGAACATAGCCCCGACTTGTACAGGACGCCATCAATGACTTGAAAAGACCTGGCGTGGAGCTGAAGCCGTGCCTGATCCGGACTAGGCCGATCATCCATATCGCCACTGAGTGCTCGTAAAATGGGCTCCCGCCAATCTTCGTTGACCGTGCAGAGGACTGCTGCTTGCCGAGGGGGCACAGGGGTACCCGTCGGCGGCCGAGGGGATGCCGGGGCCTCGTCTGGAACGGGGGGTGGTACTTCATCACGGAGGGACGCCGATGGTTTGGCAAGCTCTTCGAAGAAGGCGCCAGGCGGCAGTGCTTGACCACTGGCCCCAGCTTTAGCAAGGGCGTCAACTTGGCAGTTCTCGCTTCTTGGGATGCTCTCGACAGATATTCCTTTGAAAGATGCTTCGAATTTCCGAATGGCTTCAAGGTAGGAGGCAAGGTCGGGGTGTCAGGCTTGGAAACTCTTGTCTATATGCCCGGCGACGACATGAGAATCGATCTTGACTACGACGCGGGTGGCTCCGAGCGCATGCGCCTTGCGAAGACCCAGTAGCACTCCTTCATATTCGGCGATATTGTTTGTAGCCTTGAAGTTCAATCGGACGGAATACAAAGCCTGCTGACCGGAGGGAGAAAAAATCACTGCGCTGGCACCAGCCCCTGAAGCCTAGTAGGCGTCATCCGAATAGACGGTCCACACCCCTTCGCCTGCTTTGACACCGACGTGGTTGGCCGTAGATGTCCATTCAGCGACGAAATCGGCAAGGATTTGAGACTTGACGATAGTCCGGGCTACGAAGGAGATCCCAAAAGGAGCAAGCTCTACTGCCCAATTCCCGATACGTTCGGTGGCGTCCTTATTCCGGAACATGTCGCCCAGTGGGTATGCGGTTGGAATAATGATATCGTGAGCCAGGAAGTAATGCCGAATCTTCCGGGATGCCATGATGAGAGCATATGCCACCTTTTCGAGCTCAGAGTACCGAGTCTTTGCTCCGGAGAAGGCTTCGGATACGAAGTAGATGGGCCAGTTGCACCAGCTTCCCGCCAATGTCTTCTTCTTGAATCAGGGCCTGTGCTTGCTGCGCTGCTGGAGGCAGCGAGGTAGACTAGAAGATGATTGCCAGCCCGGGGCGTTGCGAGGGCCATGAGGTCAGAGAGGTATTCTTTCATTTTGTCGAAACAGTCCTGACTCTCGAGAGTCCATTCGATGTCCTTGGAGCCACATAGTGCCTTAAAAATGGGCAGGCTCTTCTCGGCCGATCTTGCCAATAAACGGCTAAGAGCGGCCAAGCGCCCTGCCAGTTTCTGTGCCTGCTTCAAATTCCAAGGGGGAGACATGTTTTGTAGTGCGCTGACTTGTGTTGGGCTAGCTTCGATACCACGGCTAGCGACCAGATACTCTAGCAGCTTCCGTGCACTGTGCTCCGAAGACACACTTCTCCTGGATTAAGGTAGATCTCGCACCTTCGGAGGCTATCGAAGGTTTTAGCTATGTCCGCACAATGGCGACCCTTGACCGTGCTTTTAATAACAATGTCGTCCATATATGCTTCGACATTGCGGCCGATCTGGTGGCCCCGAGCTTTAGATATTAGCCTTGAGAAGGTGGCTCCGGCGTTGCAGAGGCCGAAGGGCATCCGAACGTAACAAAACACTCCCGAGAGGGTAATAAAGCTCGTTTTGACCTGGTCTTCCGGCTTCAACAAGATCGGGTGATACCCTGAATAGGCGTCGAGGAAGCTAAGGAGCTCGGAACCAGCAGTGAAATCGACTAATTGGTCGATGCGAGGCATGGGGTAGGGGTTACGAGGGCAAGCTTTATTCAGAGAGGTGAAGTCGATACACATGCGCCATTTGCCAGATGTTTTTTTCTAGACAAATACTGGATTAGACAACCATTCGGCGTGACTAACTTCCCGGATGACCCCCACCTAGAGCAACTTCTCAGTCTCGGTCTTGGCGAGCTCGGCCCGCTCGACAGACAGCTTTCGGAGCACCTGGCGCACTGGGCGAGCTTTTGGGTCGACCGCCAGAGAATGCTCGATAATCGAGCGGTCGATGCCTGGGATGTCCTCGTCAGACCACGCGAAGATGTCTAGGTTGTTGCTGATGACTTCTTCGAGCTGCTTTGACACCTTTGGCTCTAAGCCCCCTCCGAAGTGGATCAGGTATTCTTTCCCGTTCCGGATCAGGACCTTCATGATGATCTCCCCCTCCGGGAGCAGCTTGGCTAGGTACCCTTTCGGCGGATTGTCTTTGGCACCTAGCAATCCGACTTCTCCCGAGCCTTCTCGAACGCTCTGGACTTGCCGCGGCTCCAATGGGGCCGAATGGCCATATTCGACCCGGCGGGCCGCCGCTTGATCTCCCAGAATCGATAGCACTCCCCCGGAGTCGGCATCTTGAGGCACAGGTAGTTGTGGTGGGCGATGGCCCTGAAGCGATTGAGCATACCCCTTCCGAAGATGGCGTTGTAGGCATACGGGGCATCGATGACGTCGAAGATGATCTCCTCGTTGTGACGAAGGGGGGAGTCTCCGAAGGTCACCTGCGAAGCCCTAGAGTGGCCGAGAAGCTGGCAATAAGTGCTTTCGGGAGAGGCATAGCTGGTCGAAAGACTGCACGAAGATAATGTCAGCGGAACTCCCGCCATCAACCAGGATGCGACGCACCTCTACGCCCGCGATGTCTGCCGAAATGACGAGGGGGTCAGCATGCGGGAACTTGACGCCAGCGGCGTCCTTAGCGGTGAAGGAGATGGGGACGTGGGACCATTCGGGAAGCATGGAGAGGCTTGAGGTGCCGATATGTCCGACCTCCCAGACATAGTCCCTCCACTGGCGCTTCGACATGGCTCCTAGAGCCCCTCCTCTAGATATGGGAAGGACCACCCGTTTCCCTCGGTCCGGGCTGTCCTCGAGCTTGGGGGCCTGGACCCTGCGAAGCTCCAGAGCTAGGCCCAGGACTTCTGGTTCGTCTCAGCGCCCAACTATCTAGACCGCGTCGGGAGAGGTACATGAGCTCCTTTGTCGGTGGAGCCGCGGCCGGAGTTTCACTCGAGGTAGTCATTCCAGAGGGCGAGGATGGTCCGGCAGGAGTCGGTGTCGTAGCTCTGGTTCTCGCCATGAACGCTACAGTAAAGAGCAGCCCCTCCGGAGAATGCCCTTGGTGGAGCCCTGGCTCCTATGGGATGCCGTCCACCGGATGTGTGTTGGTGCTTGGCGGGGCCCCTTGGGGTGATGCTGAGGACTTCCCCTCGAAGGTGCTTTCGACCTCACCAGGAGTCCCGGTGAGCGGAGTCTTGTCGACCAAAGTCTTGGCGATGAAGGTCTGGTGCGGGGCGGACTCCGCGGTCGAGGTCCGGCGGGGCCTCATATGCCTTGGCGTTGGAGGCTCAGACAGGGACAATCATCGCCTGTCGGCGCAGCTGACCTTCCTCGGACCAGCCATACTCTTCGAAGTACGTCATGAGCTGCGCCACCGAGGAAATCGGCTTCCGATGAAGCTTGTCGAGGAGGCCTGGGTGGGTGACGCCCTCCCGGGCAGCATCAATGATCGAGGAGGCCGAGAGCCCTTTGATCTGGGCCTTGGTGTGCGCGAAGCATTGCGAGTATTGCCGCAGCGTCTCCCCGGGCTACTGCATCACCTGGAAGAGGCTTCCGGTTGACATTGGGGCCACGAAGGTCACCTGGAAGTTGTTGACGAACTTCTTCTTCAGCTGGTCCCACGAACAGATGGTTCTGGGCCGCAACGACCAGAACCATCGGAGAGTGATCCCTTCGAGTGCTAGGGGGAAGCATTTGGCCATGGTGTCGCGGCTCCCTCCGCATGCCTCTATCGCTAGAGCATACGAGCGGGAGAATTCTTCAAGGTCGGAGTCCCCGGAGTACTTGGGAAGCTTGGCGGCGTGAAACTTCAAGTCGAATCGCACCCTCTAGAGGTCGGGGTGCAGGGGAGACTCCTCGTCATATGACGCGTTCTCCTCTTCCACTTGATCTTAATCGTTGCTCAAGGCCATGGCTGCAACCCTCATGGCATGGGAGGGCTCCGGAGGGTGAAGTGACGCCTCCTGGCGCCATTGAGCCAGCTCCGCCTTCAGCCTGGCATTCTCGGCTACTAGGGCATCGGCATGGCTCCCGCTTCCTCTGGACTCCAGATCTTGCGAGCGGACGTAGTCGGTCCGGAGGGCCACCGCTAGAGACCTGCTTGGAGGGTGCACCTCAGAATGCCCCTCCTAGGGCCCTGTGGGGTTGACGGAGGCCGGGTCCACATAGCCAGCAAGACCCCGAGCCTCCGGCGTCCCCTCAGGGGCCTGGGTCAGCTCCGTGGCAGGCGCTTCGACGGACGTGACGACTGGTGGATTTGGAGTAGCGACTGGAGTAGGCTCAACTCCGGCGGTGCGGGCTGACCACCGCAGAGGAACCGTGCTCGCGTTCTTCTGACCGGACATGTCTCTGTGATTGGATGTAGAGGACGCTAGCTTCTCGAACTAGGATCCCCACGGACGGCGCCAACTATTAGGATGACGGATCGAACCAGCAGGTTTCTTGGTGGATGAGAGTAATGGAATGTAGTGCTCAGGTTGTATTCTCGAATCGTGTGTTTATTACAACTTTAGTTGGGGGGTATTTATAGAGTGACCCTCCCTGAAGGGTCGGGTACCTCCAAAACCCTCAACCGCTACTCGGTCTGACACTGGCCTGTAGTATAGACAAGAATAGGTGTTACATAGTACAGACAAGAAGGTGTGATTCTGATAGTGTATAAACCATGTCCAGCGCTACAACGGCCACCCGACACGGCGCAGGCTATCACGATCCTGTCCCCGGGCGGCCTTGACCGAGTCCTTTCCCATGTACGGTTGTGCCCCGAAGCCTCTGGACCTCCCGAAGGCTGACCTCCAGCATCCAGCCGGTCGCTTCCCCCGAGAGCCCCTTCGGCATGCTTCGGAGCTCCCGGAGGCCTCTAGGGCCTCCCCGTCCGGAGGCCCACGGTACCTTCGGCGCAGGGCTCCGGGTCTTCTGGTCATGGCCTCCTCTCCGAACCGTACTGCTCTTCGCACTTCCAACTGTCATCAGGATTATCTCCCCCAACAGGCACATAGGAGGGAAGTACTTGAGTGGTTTCAAACCTTAATGTTTGTTGATGGCTATGCAGCTAATCTGAAGAGGGGAGTTAATCTAAATACTCTGCGAATAAATAGGCTCAAGAGTCATGACTATCACATATGGATTGAGCAGCTACTCCTAGTGATGATTTGAGGCTATGTCCCTGAGGATGTCTAGCGAGCGCTAGCTGAATTCAGAAATTTCTTCCGGCAACTTTGTGCTAAAGAGTTGTCTCACGCTGTAGTAGCATATATGGAGACTAGCGCCCATGTTGCTCTACAAGCTAGAAAATATCTTTCCACTCAGTTTTTTCAATCCGATGCAACATATGATCTTGCACCTTCCGTATGAGGCCCGGATGGGAGGTACGGTCTAAAGCCATTGGTGCTATTCAATTGAGAGATTCCAAAAGATTATTTGGAATAAATGTAAGAACAAGTACAAAATTGAAGCATCCATAGTCGAGGTATATGTTCTAGAGGAGGTGTCAAACTTCACAACTAGATATTACGCGGACAATCTTCCTAGTGTACATAATCCACCTTCCCGTTACAATCTTCCAGAACAAGAATCAAATCTCAGCATCTTCAGAGGCCAACTAGGAAGTACAAGTAGAGCGGCTAACAAGACCTTGCAACATGAAGAGTGGCATTTGATTATCACCACTACAAACCATCACTGTAGTGGCGTTGGGCAAAACAACTGTAGTGGCGGGCCATTAGATGTCCGCCACTACAGTTGCTGGTACTGACGACAGCACCAGTGCCCGCCACTATTATTGGTACATGGAGGTAAAGTAGTGGCGGTCGGTGCTGACATCATCCCGGACCGCCACTATTGTACCAATAGCAGTGGCGGGTGCTGGTGCTGCCCGTCGCTGCTAATATTGCCGCCACTAAAGTATTGATGACATCACTTGCGACCGCCACTACTATTCTAGCTATAAATGCGCAGCTTCTTCCTCCCCGAGCTCTACCGGAGTTCACATTTAAGTTTGTCCGTACAATGGCGACAAAAATCTAGATAAAGAGGGGGGAGGCTTTGTTTTCGTTTCTTTTGAAGGATTTCATTCTAGGAGGTAAATCCATTCCGAATATCACATTTATTTTGTATTTAATCATGTATACAATGAGTTATTATCATTTTACTAATTTAGGGTTTGTGAATAGAAATTTTCAAATAATCTTCCATTTACAGTATTTCCTTCTCCCAAATGAACAAATATGACCCTCCTCACAATTATTCATCACTTGTATATTGATTTACGTCATTTTAATCTCTTTTTTAATTTGATTTATGATTATAGATCTAGGGTTATTTTGTTTGGAGAGAGAAACCAATATAGTTAATTTATTTAATAATTTTTTTCTGCTTAATAAATAGTTTGAATTAATGCATTTTTAATTAATGTTGTTATGAGCCATAATAAATCAATATATTTCCAATTTGTAAATTACTAAAATTAACAATAATGAATTTATTAATATTTTTTCAAATAATATATGTTTAGATGGAGCATAGGTCCTGGATGTACTCGTCCAACGACGGAGATGTGGTGGCATATTTTAACAGAGTAACTGAATTTACTGAAGCTGCCGCACAATATGCTTCCCATCAGAGTGAAGAGGCAATATATTGTCCTAGTAAAGTTTGTAAAAACGAAGCGATGTATCCGTGTTCAGATCGTGAAACCATACGATTTCACTTGTTCAAAAATGGTTTCGTGAATAACTATTATATATGGACGAAACACGGTGAGATGGGCCAAAATCCTCCTGAAGATTTTGATGTGCCGCAAGATGCTCATCAACATAGAAGAGGTGGTGATCATACATCCGACATAACACATGATGATGTTGATCAACATGATGATGATGACGCCTTTGATGTGGATGAACCTTTGATGGAGGATATGAAACGTATATGGGAACATGGTGTCTGTGTGTGGGATGAGCACAAGAAAGACACTTCAATCTAAGAGACATAATCTTTTGCACCATAGCTGACAACCCAGGATGCATGTCCCTAACAAGACAGGATAAAGGAAAGACAGCATGTGTAGTGTGTGTGGACCAGACAGAATCTATGCATCTTCCATCATTCGTTAAGACGATATATATGCGACACCGCAGATTTTTACCAAAAAACCACAAATATCGAAGAAATAGGAACCATTTCGACGGTACAATCGATCTTGGACAGCCTCCACGAAATCGAGATGGCAAATTTCTATTCGAAATGGTAAAGAATATCAAAGTTGTTTTCGGAAAGAAGAGGAAGAAATCTGAAAAAATTTCAAAGGACGCTCCATTTAAAAAGCAGTTGATCTTCTTTAGATATTTGCCCTATTGGAAGGAGTTGGAGATTGGTCATGCTATCGATACAATGCACGTTGAGAAGAATGTCTTCGAAAGCACTATTGGTATTTTGTTAGACATACCGGGAAAATCAAAAGATGGACTCAAAGTACGAAGGGACCTTCAAACTCTCGGAATTAGACCCGAGCGTCACCCACAGGAAAGGGCCAATAGAAAATTTTTCCTTCCGGCTGCTAGCTATAACCTCACAATTGACGAGAAAAGATCAATCTACAGGTGTCTACATGGAATTAGAGTTCCAACAGGATTCTCAACGAATATAAAGAATATTGTCTCCGTAGCAGATTTGAGGATGAGCGGCTACAACACTCATGATTGTCATGTTATGCTTGGGCTATTCCTCGCCATCGCAGTAAGAGGAGTCAAACATTCATTTCTGAAGATGGTGATAACACGCATGTGTCACTTCTTCAATGTCATATGAAAGAAGGTGATCGACACTGAAGAGTTAAATGAATTACATAAACAAATGAGGGAGACTATGTGTCAGCTTGAGATGTGCTTTCCTCCTTCATATTTTGATATTATGGAGCACTATATAATACATATAGCAGACCAAATCTTTGTTCTCGGTCCAACGTACCTACACAATATGTATGCATACGAGCGTCTAATGGTTATCTTAAAGGGTTACGTACGAAATTGTGCTTATCTAGAGGGTTCCATGATAGAGGGCTACACGACTGAGGAAGTCATTGAGTGCTACGCAGATTACATAAGAGATGGAAGACCAATAGGAGTTCCCGTGTCCCGACACCATGGAAGACTCACCGGTAAAGGAACTAAAGGCAGGAAAATCATACGAGACAATAGTTACCAAACAATAAGAGAATCACATTACAGTGTAATGCATCAGTTGGCGATTATGAGACCATATGTTGAACAACACCTACAAGAGCTTCGTGAAAAGAATGAAGATCGCGATGAGCAATGGATTATGAAAGAACACAAAATTTATTTCACATCATGGCTGAGGGATCTAAACCTTTCGATTGGAGAAACCGACGAAGAGATGATGATAAATAAATTGTCTTACGGTCCATTGAGCATGGTTAAAACATGGCAAGCGTATGACATCAATGGTTTCACATTCTATACCAAAGCAAAGGATCAAAAGAGTCAGCGCCAAAATAGTGGTGTCAGAGGAGAAGCAGAAGATAGCACTGGACAAAAGAATGCTTACTATGGACACATCGAAGAAATATGGGAACTTAACTACGGGAACTCTATAGAAATCCCTGTATTTAAGTGCCAGTGGGTCAGACATCTAGAAGGTGTGGAGGTGGATGATTACGGGTTTACGATAGTTGACCTTAATAAGGTGGCTTATAAAGATGACCCTTGGATACTCGCTCAATCTGTGGCACAAGTATTTTACATACTGAATCCTAAAGATGAGAAAAAATACATCGTTGCTCCAGGAAAACAAAGAATTGTTGGAGTTGATGGAGTCGAAGACGAAGAAGAATACAATCAGTTTGATGAGGTGTCATTTTTCGTTGACATATCAAGGATCAATGTGGTTGAAGCAAAACTGTCATTTGGTAATGTGATTCCTTATCTAGGCACCAATGGCGATGGAAAATTAGTGCAAGGCTAGATCATTTATGTTTAGCGTGCGTATTTGTAAAATCAATTATGTCATTTATTGTTAAAACATGATGAAGATCAAATGAGGATTTAATTAAACATCAATAGAAAATTTATTAAACATCAATAGAAAATTTTTTAAAAATTTAATTTTTGGGGCCAACAGCAAGGTTCAAACCTCAAACCGCCTACCGGCAGCGAGGTTCGAACCTTGAACCGCATGGACCCAAGTGAGCCCCGCGCACCACTACGCTACTAAGTGTTTCACGTCAATGTAGGAAGAGTATTATATGCTATATATATAATCCCTACCTCTATTAGTAGTGGTAGGCTGGATGACGTCAGCATGCCCGCCACTACTAAGGCAGAATGACGTCAGCATGCCCGCCACTGCTAATACACCTATATATACTTTCCACTCCCGCCGTCCGAAAACCTAGTTTCATTTTCTAAACCATAAACTCCCGTGTCGCCCCCCTCCTCCCGTCGCCGCCATCGATGTCCTGGAGCACGTCGCCGCTGCCCTCCGCCCGTCGCCGCCTTCCTCGGAGCCCGTCTCGGCGCCGTCCGTCGCCGCCATCCAGTCAGTAAATGTTAGATAACCTATCTTTGGTCTTATTTTATTCGAGCTTAGGGTTAAAATGATTTCTAATTGTTATATTAATTTATGCGTGGTAATATAATTTAGTATAATATTACTAGTAGAATGCACTATAACAATAATGTTTTTTAATGTACTATAAAAAATTTCTGAGAAAAAAATTTCCACTATAACAATAATGTTTTTTAATGTACTATAATATTACTAGCTTAGGGTTTTTTAATGTTATATCAATGTGACAAAAAAATTGCAGATGGCTCCTCCTAAGATTGAACCAAACAGTGGATCCTCAGACTCTACATCAAGTGGCGTGTGTGAGGTTTGCAAATGCGGTAAACATAAGGTACATGATGGTATAGTTTGCAGTTGTTTGGCGAAGAAAGTGATTCTCATAATGGACTCCGACTCGGAGGACGACTCGCGATCGCCGCAACCAGATAGGGTAAGTGTTGGCAGACCGAAGAATGATGAGACAACCGGTGGTAGAGGGAAACATGCCGAGGCTAGCGGTGGAAAAGGGAAGCATGTAGAGCAATGCGGCAGCAAGAGGAGGAAGGAGGCAAGATCCTCTTTTTATGCAAATTTTATATTTTTATCATCCAATTCAATCATTGATAATAAGTTGTTCTCACTATCGCCACCGCGTGTATTTTCTTGTTCAGGAACATGGAGAGCAGTTCAGACTGCCTGATGATGCCGAGTTGGTTGAGGATTGGCAAGTTGAGGCTTTTAATCTGTTTAACCAGAAATAGGTTGGATTTGTGCCGAGGAAGAAGAAGAAGCTCCAAACCATATCTTTCTTTTGGGTTTGACCAGTAGTGTGTTTCGATGTGTAAGCTGGTTTCCCCAGCCTGGACTTGTGTTTGTTTACTTGCTTTCAAATAAACATGATGTGACAAGTGAGCCCCCACACCACCGCGCTACAAAGTCTCGATCATATCGTAACAACATGTAATAAAACACACTTAATGAAATAAAAACAGTAAACTAAGGGAGAAAAATACCATTTTTTTAAATTTGATAAGTTATGATGTATTTTTATTGTTAAAAAAATCAAGTTCAAACTAGAATTTAAACATGAATAAAAAAGTCATGAAAATTAGACTAGAAATGTAAAAAAATGTTTGGATGCTAGCAGCAAGGTTCGAACCTCAAACCACCTGCAGGCAGCAAGGTTCGAACCTCGAACCGCATGGCACCAAAGCAACCCCCGCACCACTGCGCTACAAAGTGTTTCTCGACATGAGTGGCAACGTATGCTAGATAACCCCACCAGCGGCGGGCGGATTAGTAGTGGCGGGCATGATGACGTCACCAGCCCGCCACTGCTATCCTTTTAGTAGTGGCGGTCGCATGATGTCATCGGCCCGCCACCACTAAGTCGAGTGACGTACACTGAGGCAGAAAAATACCAACTTTTTAAATTTGATAAATTATGATGTATTTTTATTGTTAAAAAAATTCATGTTCAACGAGGATTTAAACATCAATAAAAAAGTGCTGAAAATTTAAAAAAGTACAAAACAGAAAAAAAAGTTGATTTGGTGCCAGCAGCAAGGTTTGAACCTCAAACCTCCTGTCGGCAGCAAGGTTCGAACCTCAAACCACATGGCACCAAAGAACCCCCCGCACCACTGCGCTACAAAGTATTTCTCGGCTATTGGTGCAGTGTATGCTAGATAATCCCTACCTCTACATGGACTTTTTTACATTTAAATACCAATTTCTGTTAATCAAAAATACCAATTTTTGCAATTAGAATATTGGTGTTGTATTTTTATTGTACAAAAAGTTTCAAGTTCAAAGGAAGAATCAACTATAGGTTTTGCTTTCAAACCTGAGTCATTTCATCTCTAAACCCTAATTCATCTCCGTAGAATCTTAGGTTTCTTAACGCCCAACACGATTATTTTCTCGAAACAATTTTATTTTTTATGACAACATCTATGGATCGATCATATCATAACAACATGACAAGTCTCATCTTTTTTAGACTTTATTTTATTTTTTGAGGATTAAAAAACTATAAAAATACAAGTTGTCGATCGAGTGTTGTGGAAACCTACATTTTTTATGATGGTTTTAAATTTACTGGATAATAATAACTAATTATAGAGTCAAAACATGAATATGGTTTTTCTATAAATTTTGGTGAATTATTTAATGTCTTGTAGTTCAAATTGAACTTATTTTGACTTTGATCATAAAAACACACTTAATGAAATAAAAACAGTAAACTAAGGGAGAAAAAGTCAAGTGAGGCAGAAAAATACCAATTTTTTAAATTTGATAAGTTATGATGTATTTTGATTGTTAAAAAAATCAAGTTCAGACTAGATTTTCCTTTCAAACCTCAGTCATTTCTTCTCTAAACCTTAATGCATCCCCGTAGAATCTCATGTTTCTTAATGAAATAAAAAAAGTAAAGTGAGGCAGAAAAATACCAATTTTTTAAATTTGATAAGTTATGATGTATTTGTATTGTTAAAAAAATCAAGTTCAAACTAGAATTTAAACATGAATAAAAAAGTCATGAAAATTAGAATAGAAATGTAAAAAAAATGTTTGGATGCTAGCAGCAAGGTTCGAACCTCAAACCGCCTGCAGGCAGCAAGGTTCGAACCTCGAACCACATGGCACCAAAGCAACCCCTACACCACTGCGCTACAAAGTGTTTCTCGACATTAGGGGCAACGTATGCTAGATAACCCCCACCTCTCATAGTAGTGGCGGTCGGGTATGCTGACATAACCAGCCCGCCACTGCTATTCCTTTTAGTAGTGGCATCGAGCACCAGCGGCGGGCGGATTAGTAGTGGCGGGCAGGTGATGTCAGCATGCCCGCCACTACTATGAGAAAATAGCAGTGGCGGGCGGATGACGTCATCATGCCTTCCACTGCTAATCCACCTATTTATATTTTGCTCCCGCCGTCTGAAAACCCTAAGCCCTAATCTTCTCCCTGCCAGTTACTGCCGCTCCCAGTGCCCGCGCCGCCACCCTTGGAGCCCATCGTTGTCATCCTCGAAGCCTGTCGCCGCCATCTCAGAGCCGTTGGTGTCCCCGGACCCCTCGCCGCCACCTCGGAGTCGTCGTAGTCGTCCTCGAAGCCCATCACCGGAGCCCACGTCAGTGTACTCGGACCCCTCGTCGCTGCCGTCCTCGTCCCCGACGCATGCCGCCATCCCCGTCCCGGAGCCCACGCCTCCACCCTCCGAACCCATCGCCGTCGTCGCCCCGAACTCCGCCGGAGCCCACGTCACTGTCCCCGGACCCCGCACCGCAGTCCCTGTCCCCGAGCGCACGCCGCCGTCCCTGTCCCCGAGCGCACGCCGCCGTCCTCATTCAGGTTGCTAAAAACTTCCCCTTTTCCAATTTTCTGTGCTGATTGCTATATGTTTGGTGAAGGTTTTTGTCTCTGCTGATTGCTAAATGGTGGATGAACTGAAATTTTCATTGGAGATAATATGTTATTGCAAAGTGAACTAGTTTTTCACAATCAGTTCTGAAGCAATTTTTAAGTGGGTGTTCAAGTTCTGAATGTTCATCCTAAGTTCTTCCAGATTCTAGGGTGTTCAATCTAGATCTGGTTTTCAGCTTGAATAGATATTGATAAGGTTTAGTCCTATGAAATCTCAGGTTTAGTTTTCAGAGCCTTCATGATTGATGATTAGCTGTGTTCAGATTTTCAGACCTACTATAGTTATTCTCAGTTATAACTGAAGTTTGAATTCTGTTTTTAAATAGTTACTGATTCTGTTTTGCTATATGTTTTGAGCACATGTTACTTATAGATGGTTGAATCAAACCTGCACTATAGTGTATAATTTTTATAGCCACAACATATGTTTAAGTTCTTCTCAAGGTTTTTCAGGTAATCTATTTTGTGCCATGATTGATTTGAAAATACAGTACTAAAGTCAGTTGATATTGAAATTCATTTGTCTAATCTGTTGAGTGTTGTTCAAAAGGATTTCTGTTTTCAGTACTATTCAATGTCAAGATTGTGCCATTCCAAATCTTACACATTCTGTTTGGTCTTGCAAGAATAGTTAAACTTGATTAAAGTCTCAATTGCTTGGTATAGGTAACTAAATGGAATAGCAGTGGCGGGCAGGATGACATCAGCATGCCCGCCACTGCTAGTCCACCTATTTATATTTCGCTCCCGCCGTCTAAAAACCCTAAGCCCTAATCTTCTCCCGCCAGTTACTACCGCTCCCAGTGCCCGCGCCGCCACCCTTGGAGCCCGTCGTTGTCGTCCCCGAAGCTCGTCGCCGCCATCTCGGAGCCGTTGGTGTCCCCGGACCCCTCGCCGCCACCTCGGAGCCGTCGCAGTCGTCCTCGAAGCCCATCTAGCGGGAATATATTCCCTTAGACTGGATGATGCTGTCCACCTTGTCCATGAACCAAACAGCTCTTATCCATCTAAAAAATAGGATGGGATGATCCCATCCAACCTCATCTAGGCAACCAAACGCCACCTTATCAGTGAATACAGTCCGTATCAAATTTAATACATATTAACAGTGAAGCACGGGTGACGGTGGTGAACAAATAAAAATAGAAAATGTTGATTGTGGAATGCAGTTTAGGCCTATCTTTATTTTATTTTTTCTATTTTGTTTGAATGTGTTCTATTTTGATTCAGAAATTTCCCCTTGAATTCATTGCATACCACATTACCACTTTTTTAGAACAACTTTTAGAGGCCTATGATGCAAATAGTAATTGAGTTATCTCATGTATGTCATCAAGCTGTGCGACACATCCATTCCTGTCAACAACTTCTTCTTTCTCGTGTTGCTAATAGGGAATGGATGTGCTCACGGTTCCATGACAGTCATGAACATATTTGAAAAACAACACAAAATATGTTGAGGCCTCAACAACACAAGAGAGAGAGAACAACACAATCTCCTAACTTGAGGATTAATATAGTAGCTTCAGAAGTAATAGCTGACTACTGTAGCAAGAAGAGTTTTCATACATTTTCCACCTTTGACACTGTGATCAGTTTACTACTGCTATTACTTCTGAGGCTACAGTAGTAAACTGATCACAGTGTCAAAGGTGGGAAATGTATGAAAACTCTTCTTGGCTACAGTAGTCAGCTATTACTTCCGAAGCCACTATATTAATTCTCAGTTAGGAGATTGTGTTGTTCTCTCTCTCTCTAGTGTTGTTAAGACCTCAACATATTTTGTGTTGTGTTTCCCTCTAATGTTCCATGGCAACAAAATATGCTGAGGCCTCAACAACACTGTGATCAGTTTACTACTGTTATTACTTCTAAGGCTACTATACTAATCCTCAACATTAGATTCTGCAATTCCTTTTAGAGGCCTATGATGCAAATTGTTATTGAGTTATCTCCTATATGTCATCAAGCCGTGTGACACGTCCATTCCCATCAACAACTTCTTCTTTCTCGTGTTGCTGACAGGGAATGGATGTGCACACGGTTCCATGGCAGCCATGAACATTTTGAAAAACAAAACAAAATATGCTGAGGCCTCAACAACACTGTGATCAGTTTACTAATGTTATTACTTCTAAGGCTACTATATACTAATCCTCAAGTTCATCCGGCTGAAGGCCAACATTAGATTCTGCAATTCCTTTTAGAGACCTATGATGCAAATTGTTATTGAGTTATCTCATGTATGTCATCAAGCCGTGGGACACATCCATTCCTGTCAACAACTTCTTCTTTCTCGTGTTGCTGACAGGGAATGGATGTGCTCACGGTTCCATGGCAGCCATGAACATATTTGAAAAGCAACACAAAATATGCTGAGGCCTAAACAACATTGTGATCAATTTACTACTGCTATTATTTCTAAGGCTACTATATACTAATCCTCAAGTTCATCCGGCTGAAGGCCAACATTAGATTCTGCAATTCCTTTTAGAGGCCTATGATGCAAATTGTTATTGAGTTATCTCATGTATGTCATCAAGCCATGAGACACATCCATTCCTGTCAAAGTTTCTTCTTTCTCGTGTTGCTGACAGGGAATGGATGTGCTCATGGTTCCATGGTAGCCATGAACATTTTGAAAAACAACACAAAATATGCTGAGGCCTCAACAACACTGTGATCAGTTTACTATGGTTATTACTTCTAAGGCTACTATACTAATCCTCAAGTTCATCCGGCTGAAGGCCAACATTAGATTCTGCAATTCCTTTTAGAGGCCTATGATGCAAATTGTTATTAAGTTATCTCATGTATGTCATCAAGCCATGTGACACATCCATTCCCGTCAACAGCTTCTTCTTTCTCGTGTTGCTGACAGGGAATGGATGTGCTCATGGTTCCATGGCAGCCATGAACATTTTGAAAAACAACACAAAATATGCTGAGGCCTCAACAACACTGTGATCAGTTTACTACTGTTATTACTTCTAAGGCTACTATGATTAGTATAGTTGCTTCGGAAGTAATAGCCTCTTAACTATGAAAATATGACAGCATACCTTTTTTGCATAACCAAAATTCTGATACATTAGCCTCTTAACTATGAATAGTTATCTATGGCGAAAGAAGGACGTTCCATCGAGGAGCTCATCTACGAGTCTCCCGCAAAAACAAATAAAGAGGGTTCATATGAAGGATCCTCCGATAGCGA
The DNA here is from genome assembly GCA_019279435.1 of Zizania palustris. Lineage (NCBI taxonomy): Eukaryota > Viridiplantae > Streptophyta > Magnoliopsida > Poales > Poaceae > Zizania > Zizania palustris. The sequence goes on from JAAALK010000084.1 coordinate 13,196,879, forward strand.
ATCTTCGTACCACTCTCTGGAGAATGAACATCCAATGGAGCCTAGGAAGAAGAGAACGAGAGAAGACGCCGATGAGGATTACATTCCTGAAGCTCAAGCAGAGGTAATTATTACGTTAGTAACAAGTCAGAGCAGCTTCTAACCGAGGATTACATTCCTGAAGCTCACATTGTCTATCATCGTAGGATCGTCCAAAGCGAGGAAGCAAGCGTCGATTATTCCAAGTCGAGAAAAGGACAACTATTGTCCCAGCTATTGAGTCAGCTGAGCGAACAGATGTTGAGCCCACTGCCACAACATCGTCTGCAAATGCGAAGAGGAGAGGGAAACGGGAGAAGAACAAGCTACATACAACTATCTATGAGGTTGAAGAAGTGCATGTTGATGGGGATCCAAAGAAGCCAAAAGAAATCACAGCGAAGTGGCGTAATGACTGTGGATGTCTCGCCAGGGAGCGATGTAAGATAGTTTAGAAAAATTGGAAGACTGTCCCTGAAGCTACAAAGAACGAATTGTGGCAGCATATAAAAGCGCATTATAAATTCCCGGAAGACCGCTTAGAAGACGGTAAAGCTGCCACATTGAATACTATCGGGAAGGCTCTCCGTACATTTAGGACTAAACTGAACACACAATACCTTCAGAAAGATGAGTCACCACTCAACGACTACGGCTTTATAACGCCAAATGAATGGAACGAATTCAAAATGCAGCATTGCTTGGAAGAAGCCAAACAAGAGAGCACCATGTTCAAAGAACTTAATAAGAAGAATAAGTTCCCACATAAACTTGGGCCAGGTGGATATAAGGCCAAGGAGGATGAGTGGAGTAGAAAGGAGGAGGAGGACCGTGCGGCTGGGTTACCTGAACAGTTTTCAGGTGCTGATCAGCGCACTAAGAGATGGCTCCTAGGTCGAGCTAAAAAACACCCGAGGGCCAATATATGCTCTCCAACTCACGGACTAGTGAAGTATTCCAGAAAGCACAGGAAATCGCTGAGTTGGAGAAGACTGGAAAGTTCAAGCCCGAGGGATGTAATGACCAGCTTACATCTGCTCTCGGAAACGAGGATCATCGAGGGCGAACCCGAGGTGTCTCTTCTATAGCACCCTGGAAAATAGCATGGAGCCTTCCGAAGCCCCAGAAGCTCGAAGATTGCGAGCAAGGGCGCGAAATTACAAGCTCATCGATGGAGTGTTGTACAAGGCCGGAGTGTGTTCACCCTTACTTCGATGCATCTCACAACCCAAAGGTCAGGATATACTTCGGGGCATTCACGAAGGCTTGTGCGGAGGTCATTTAGCCCCTCGTGCGTTAGCAGGCAAAACACTTCGGCAAGGGTTTTATTGGCCGACCATAGTAAGAGATGCAGAGGAGCTGGTCCGAACATGTCAAGGCTGCCAGTGGATGGGCAGGAGGAGTCATCGCCCTTCAACCTAACTTCAGGCTATTGCCCCAGTATGGCCGATGGCCAGATGGGGCATGGACCTCATAGGTCCTTTCCCAGTGGCAAAAGGAGGTTTGAAATTTGCGGTAGTGGCAATCGAGTATTTCTCAAAATGGGTTGAAGCGGAGCCATTAACAGCTATCACCTCGAGGAACGTACAAAAATTCTTCTGGCAAAATGTTATATGCAGGTTCGGAGTTCCCAGAGAGCTGACGGTGGATAATGGAACCCAGTTCGAAGCTGATACCTTCCAAACATTTTGTGAAGAACTGGCATTAAGCTATGCTTCGCAGCAGTCCGACATCCACAGTCAAACGGAGCCGTCGAGCGAGCCAACAGTAACATTCTCTCCAGACTAAATCGCCGGATCGTAGGATTGGCCAAGGGGCTGTGGGTCGAAGAGCTTCCCAAAATCTTGTGGTCCATTCGAACCACTCAAACCAGGTCAACGGGTTTCACACCATTCCGATTGCTCTTCGGAGATGAGGCCATGACTCCTACGGAGCTTAGAGGTGAATCGCTTCAAGTAATTCAGCCTGGGGTCGAAGATGACCGGAGCACTTCGTTAGATTTGTCCGAAGAAACAAGGCTCTGAGCTGTGGCCAACCTGACTAAGTACCAAGAGCACACAAAAATTTGGTATGACCCGAAGGTTAAGCTAAATGAATTAAAACCGGGTCATCTAGTGTTGCGAAGTGTAATAGCTCTGGGGAAGCTGATTTCGTAGCAGAGTGGACCCCGTCTGCAGTATGGACCCCCGAAGAGCCCTCCGAAGGCTTTTGGACAATATTATCTGACGGAGCTTATCAAGCGCCAAGTGCTGGAGCAAGGGCTGTTATCATATCACCATCAGGGCAGAAGGCCATGTATTCTGCAAGGCTTAACTTCAGAACCACTAATAACATCGCCGAGTATGAAGGAATCCTCCTAGGCCTCCGAAAGGCTAAAGCGATCGGAGCCGCAAGAATACTGATCAAGACAGATTCCCAAGTCATCGCGGGGCATGTTGATAAGAGTTTTCAAGCAAAAAATCCACATCTGGCCCAATACCTCGAGGAAATCCGCAAGGCCGAAGCAGCATTCAAAGGATTTACAATTCGAAGTATTCCTCGAGAAGACAATCAACTGGTAGATATTCTTGCAAAAGCTGCAGCAGGAGCAGGAGACCTCCCGGAAGGTGCTTTCTTTGAAGAGCTAGCACAGCCAGCGGCTGTTCAAATAACCTCTGCGGAGGTGTTGTGCATCCCAAGTCAAGATTGGCGAGCTCCAATAATGAGCACATTGCAAGATAGCATGGAGCCTTTCGAAGCCCCAGAAGCTCGAAGATTGCGAGCAAGGGAGCGAAATTACAAGCTCATCGATGGAGTGTTGTACAAGGCCGGAGTGTGTTCACCCTTACTTCGATGCATCTCACAACCCGAAGGTCAGGATATACTTCGGGGCATTCACGAAGGCTTGTGCGGAGGTCATTTAGCCCCTCGTGCGTTAGCAGGCAAAACACTTCGGCAAGGGTTTTATTGGCCGACCATAGTAAGAGATGCAGAGGAGCTGGTCCGAACATGTCAAGGTTGCCAGTGGATGGGCAGGAGGAGTCATCGCCCGCCAACCCAACTTCAGGCTATTGCCCCAGTATGGCCGATGGCCAGATGGGGCATGGACCTCATAGGTCCTTTCCCAGTGGCAAAAGGCGGTTTAAAATTTGCGGTAGTGGCAATCGAGTATTTCTCAAAATGGGTTGAAGCGGAGCCATTAACAGCTATCACCTCGAGGAACGTACAAAAATTCTTCTGGCAGAATGTTATATGCAGGTTCGGAGTTCCCAGAGAGCCGACGGTGGATAATGGAACCCAGTTCGAAGCTGATACCTTCCAAACATTTTGTGAAGAACTGGCATTAAGCTATGCTTCGCAGCAGTCCGACATCCACAGTCAAACGGAGCCGTCGAGCGAGCCAACGGTAACATTCTCTCTGGACTAAATCGCCGGATCGTAGGATTTTCCAAGGGGCTGTGGGTCGAAGAGCTTCCCAAAATCTTGTGGTCCATTCGAACCACTCAAACTAGGTCAACGGGTTTCACACCATTCCGATTGCTCTTTGGAGATGAGGCCATGACTCCTACGGAGCTTAGAGGTGAATCGCTTCGGGTAATTCTGCTTGGGGTCGAAGATGACCGGAGCACTTCGTTAGATTTGTCCGAAGAAACAAGGCTCCGAGCTGTAGCCAACCTGACTAAGTACCAAGAGCACACCAAAATTTGGTATGACCCGAAGGTTAAGCTAAATGAATTAAAACCGGGTCATCTAGTGTTGCGAAGTGTAATAGCTCCGGGGAAGCTAGGAAACAAATGGGAAGGACCATATGTTATCTTACGCTCAGGACGCCCCGGATCGTTTAAATTAGCTAATCTAGAAGGGGAAGAGTTGAAGCATGCATGGCATGCGGAGCACCTTAAGCGGTATTATGCTTAGGGGCTCCTTGTAATCCCTTGTAAAATTTTCCTTCCTATCAATAAAGATAAGGGTTGAATTCTGCTTTGCTCTTCGAATATCCCTTACTCCTAATGGACGCATTGGGAGGACGGCGATGATGGTAGAGCCAAGCATTTTTCTCAAAACCCAAGAGGCTGCCTTCGAACCATTGGTTCAACGGCTCAACCTCCAACCTACGGATTCCAGGCTCCGGCTTGTTAGGATCCGTAGAAGAGTCTAAGGACTTTAAAGAAAACATATTTTAGCCTCCGAGTGCGAAGTATCTGTAAAAGAGCCGAAGTTGGCCAACCTACGGATTCCAGGCTCCGGCTTGTTAGGATCCGTAGAAGAGTCTAAGGACTTTAAAGAAAACAGATTTTCGGCCTCCGGGTGCGAAGTATCTGTAAAAGAGCCGAAGGTGGCCAACCTACGGATTCTAGGCTCCGTCTTGTTAGGATCCGTAGAAGAGTCTAAGGACTTTAAAGAAAACAGATTTTCGGCCTCCGGGTGCGAAGTATTTGTAAAAGAGCCGAAGGTGGCCAACCTACGGATTCCAGGCTCCGGCTTGTTAGGATCCGTAGAAGAGTCTAAAGACTTTAAAGAAAACAGATTTCGGCCTCCGGGTGGGAAGTATCTGTAAAAGAGCCGAAGGTGGCCAACCTATGGATTCTAGGCTCCGGCTTGTTAGGATCCGTAGAAGAGTCTATGGACTTTAAAGAAAACAGATTTTCGGCCTCCAGGTGCGAAGTATCTGTAAGAGAGCCGAAGGTGGCCAACCTACGGATTCCAGGCTCTAGCTTGTTAGGATCCGTAGAAGAGTCTAAGGACTTTAAAGAAAACAGATTTTCGGCCTCCGGGTGCGAAGTATCTGTAAAAGAGCCGAAGGTGGCCAACCTACGGATTCCTGGCTCCGGCTTGTTAGGATCCGTAGAAGAGTCTAAGGACTTTAAAGAAAACAGATTTTCGGCCTCTGGGTGCGAAGTATCTATAAAAGAGCCGAAGGTGGCCAACCTACGGATTCCAGGCTCCGGCTTGTTAGGATCCGTAGAAGAGTCTAAGGACTTTAAAGAAAACAGATTTTCGGCCTCCGGGTGCGAAGTATATGTAAAAGAGCCGAAGGTGGCCAACCTACGGATCCCAGGCTCCGGCTTGTTAGGATCCATACAAGAGTCTAAGACTTAGAAAAAAGCGAGAAAAATTTTAGTTCGCAAAAAGCATGCAGGTGTTCGACAGTCATTGTGCCTAGCGAACCCTTTTCTATGATAAAGGCTCCACCACCCACAAGGGGGGTCGGAAGGTACGAGTCACACATCATACTTTCGAGGCGTTTCACATTAAATCATAATAATAATACATTAAGAGAAATTTTCATCTAAGCCTAAATAAAACCGGAGACCCTTTCGGCCCCTGGAGCTACACCTACGGCTAAGATTCCCTTCGGAGCTCGAAGCCGCCGAAGTCGTCCTTTTAGTCCGAGTGCTTCTCTTCTTCTTCGAGGCCCGCAGTTTCCTCTGTGCCTCTTGAAGTTCAGCCCAAGTCAGGAGCCTCTCGGAGTCTGCTTCCGCGGGGTCGTCAAGTCGGTACTCCGAGTCGGACCAGTCAATAGGGTCGGAAGACGAAGACCCCTCCGTCTTCTCTTCCTCTTTAATATAAGCTAAGACGTCCCCTCGAACTTCTAGGGTAACCTCCCCCTCCGTCTCCGCGAGGAACAGAAAAGCGGGATCGGCGGTAAGGCCTCAAACCCTCGAGGACTGCCCACTCCTTTCGGAGCTCGTCGGTAGTTTCCAGAAGTTCGAGGTCAGGGCTCGAAGGGCATGGCAAACCTAAAAAAGAGCAGAACACCCAAGACAGTCCTGTTTATAACTTTTTCATTAATAAAAACAAGGTTTACAGGGCCTCATGTACATAGCAGTCCTAAGTGGCTAGACCTACGGGTCGGATGGCGGAGCAGGAATCGGAGGGGCTGGCGAAGCAGGAAGTGGTGGCTTTGTTTGCGCTTGCTTCTGCCGGTGGGCCTCGTCGATCCAGGCCTTAGCTGCAACCTTGTGGTCCATTTTCCAGGTTGACCGGAAGGCTTCCCAGGCCGAAGCCACCTCCGAAGACGGCCGCAGCAAGTCATCATCCGCAAAGCCTTCAGGAGACGAGCCTCCGACCGAGCCAAGGGGGATCCGAAGGGATTCAAGATGACGAAGAACCCCGATACCAGCACACTATCCGGAGATCTCCCCGTACCGAATACCGGAGTTCTTCATCAACGACGAAGCAACCTGGATCCTCGTCAGCTTCCGGTCAAGTGGCTCGTGGGTCGCAGCAGAGGACGAAGGGCACATAGTGCCGAAGTATTCCAGCGTACCCTGAAGGGCTTCCAAGGTACGATCAGCAACACTGGAGTTCTTCCTCTCCGCCGCTTCTAGGCTCGCAACAGTCGCGCCCACTTCGGCCACCTTGGAGCATCAAAGAGCTCTTGAGGGCCATCGCGTGGCTGAGAGCCCCTTGAAGCTCCACCAGCTGCGCGCTTGAAGAAGCGGCCTCCTGATGGAGTCTTTCAACCTCCGCTCGGAGGACAACGCGTTCGGCCTCGACTTCCTGGGCCGACAAACGGAGGGCTCCGAGGGCTTCGTCAGATGCTGCCCTAGCCTTCCGTTCCTCCAAAACTTCTTCCTCCAGCGTGAGGGATCTCCCGGTGGAGTCGTTGAGGGCCGTCTGGAGGGTAGTGACCTTCCGGTTAAGTCGATTAACTTCGACCTCGTTGGAAGTCGCTGTCGCTCTAGCAAGGGCAAATTGCTGCAAAGAGAACTAGGTAAGCACTAAAGAAGTTATGACTGCTAATGCGAAGCAACTATGGTGTCTTTTTCGTACCTGAAGGGCAGCCCTTTCGAGGGTCGTGTTGAGTGTCGAAGCCCTGGCCTCGCTTAAGACGGAGATCAACTCCGAATTAATAATGTCCTGGCTTCTCTCAGCCAGGGGCACCATGAGTCTTCGAAGGCCGCTCCGATGCTCAGGAAATGAGCCAGCAGAGGAAGCCAAGACAAAGCTTGGGCGTCAACCGCTGCGGCCTCATCCTCCGAATTGCCAATGGAGGGTGCGGTCTGGCCAGGAAGAAGACCGAGGCTAGAAATGCTCTTACCCCTCCCCGACACGAAGGGGGGAGAAGTAGGAGCACTCCGACCCCCGGCAACCACCTCTCCGGCCGGAACCACATTGGCGGAGGCGACCTCATTGGTCAAGGTGGCTGTGATGGGAGCCAACTCCGTCCCGGCGAGCACGTCGTCCGCCCCGAAAGACACGTTCTCTGCCACCAGGTTCGAAGCCCCCAGAGGCGCAGAAGGGTCGCTCGAATAGCCGTCTCCGAAGAAGCGGGGGCTTCGGGCGCCACCAAAGCATCGATACCCGAAGAGGTACCTATTTCAATAGCAAAATTAATGAGCATGTTTTTGCAGATAGCAGGCGAGTATTGACTAAAAAAGGAGGAACTTCGGAAAAGAACCTCTGAGAGTTTCATGGGGAAGGATTGCCGGATCCTCCAGACTTCATACATCTGGAGGATGTTGGTGAAGTCATCCCCCGAAGTCCTCCCCTCGGTATTCTCCGTCGGAGTCACGACCTCCTGCGGGAACCGCCTCGGGTGTGGGCAAGTCGAGAGTAGAGTCTGACTCCACCTGCACGACGGCGGGCGCGGGAGGAGCAGTTGGAGTCGCGCTAACCTCCTCCCTGGCGGAGGTGTTAGGGGGGACTTCCCCCATATCTTCGCAGCCAGGAGGTAGGCTTCCAAGGCCGCCACCGTCTCGCCATCGGAGTCTTCTACCCCTTCGGAGGATGGGCTCTGCGCACCCGGCGACGAAGCAGACGAAGCAGGCGCCAAATGCAGAGGTTGCTTCGCCTGCCTTCTTCTGAAGCGGCTGCTTGCCGCTTTCTTGGAGGGCTCGGCCGCGGCCTTCCTTTTGCGGCCAGCCGCTCTGGTTGGGGCGAAGTCAGGAAGTTGCGGAGGCTCCATGCCGAGAGCTCTCCACACCCTGTTGGATCGCTCCCAGCTCCCCACCAACTCCAGCCTTCTCTGCCTCTCGGCCACCGAAGGGGCTCCGAGAATTCGTTCGTGGCCCGAACTATGTCTTTCCGGAGCCAATGCCAGAGGCACCGCTGAAAGAAAGAGGTATAGAAGTGTGAGTATAATTAACTTGTTCATATAGTATGATGCAGCAAGAAGAAGGTGTACCTAAGTTTTGGA
>JAAALK010000084.1:13206018-13217888 GCA_019279435.1 Zizania palustris
CTGCTTATCTCAAGTGGAGGTGCTAGCTTCCTTGAGAGAGGAGCTAGCTGATGCTCAGAATGAGAACTTTTACCTCCATCAGATTCTGAGTTAGGTCAGTGCCAGAGAGCCACAACTCGGATGATGATCCAGCAGTTCAAGAGGCAGGATGAGTTTGGGGTAGGTACACTTATACCAAGGCTGATTTTGAGAGTGCCATTCCGGGCAGTGGAGTGGAGTAAGATGACTCCTAAATAAAGATATCCCAAGACTCACTCCACTGAGTCTTTCTATGCTAGCCAGCCCAAGGATGGAGTGTTCCAAGAACAACCTAAAGCTACACCCAAGAAGCCCATCTGGATCCTAAAGCCTAAACAACTTCACACTTCTCTAGACTCTCTCCCTAGACCCTCTCACACCAAAGAGTCTACACCCAACACCACCAAGCCCAAACCCTCAAGCCTTAACCACAAACCAAGAAGCCTACCTATCACTGTTAGTACTGTAAGAGAGAAAAGCATCTTGAGGAGTTTTGCTTCAGGAGGAAGCGAGTTGAGAGAGCAGAGAGCTCGAGGTGGGCAGGAGCAGTTCTACCAGTAGGGTGGTAGACAGAGTCCCTTGACGTGGGGAGAGGCTAAAGGCCAGGCCACGTCGTGTAGGTGGTGGTAGAGGAGATATATTTTATGCCCGTGCTTCGGAGGGTGGTGTGTTCGCTCTGGCAGAGCTCTAGTCATTCTAGATACAACTTTGGACCGTGGCCGAGACTTTAGGTAGAACTGAGGACCACGCTTTGAGCCGCATTTTTGTCCGGACTCTTATGATTCTTTTGCTTTCCTTCTTTTGAGAAGATGGCTCGACACAGGTTTAGCTGTTTTGCTAAACCTGGTGTCGGACCATTTGCTCCCACTTACGACCACTGATCATGCAGGATCGAGGACTGGAGGACATGTGGATCATGGATTCAGGATGCTCTCACCACATGACGAGACACGCAGATGGTTCTCCAGCCTCACTTCCCTAAGCTCCAAGGAGTACATCACTTTCGGAAATAGTGGTCAAGGGAAGGTACATGGCATTGGCTTAATTCGCATCTCTGATCATTCTCTTTGAAGAATGTTTCTTTGGTTGGAAATTTGAATTTTAATCTGATTTCTGTTTCGCAACTTCTTGAGGATGGTTTAGAGGTTCGCTTTAAGAAGAGCATGTCTTCTGTTGTTGATTCTAGAGGATCTTTGGTTTGTTAGATCTTACCCTTTGGTAAGGTTTTTTGGATTGATTTCTCTAGTTCTTTTGGCCCTTCTCGCTGTTTGATTGCTGGATCCTCCTCTGAGCTCTAGAAGTGGCATAGGGGTTAGGCCATTTGAGTTTTTATCTGCTAGTCAGATTGAGCTCTATGGACCTTATCCGAGGATTCCCCAAGCTTAAGATGGAGAAGGATCTAGTTTGCCATCCTTGCCATCATGGGAAAATGGTGCCACTTCTCACACACCTGTGACTCAGATGATGACTTTGTACCGATGGCATGAACCCTTTTGGTAACATGAGCAGTATGCACACACGTGGCCAGTGTTATTATCTATATACAACCTTCCCCTTTGGCTTTATAAGAATTGTAAATATATCATGTTGTTGATCTTGATCTCTGGTCCTAAACAACCCAACAACGACATTGACGTGTACCTCAGACTCTTTGTGGATGATCTGAAAATTCTATGGCACGAAGGTGTTGAGATTTGGGACAAGTACATCCGAGAGTACTTCCAATGACATGACATGTTGTTTGTAATAATAAATGATCTGCCTGCTCATCATAACTTATCTGGTGAAAGCAAAATGAAAGGTGAATCGTGCCCATAGTGCTTGGAGGAAACATCAAGCACATGGTTGAACCATTCTAAGAAAATGGTGTACATGTGACATCGACGTTTTCTTCCAATGAAACACCCATACAGAAGAATGAAGCTACAGTTTGATGGCTCTATAGAGAAAGGAGGACCTCCTAGGCATTTTAGAGGCACAGAGGTATATGACCAGGTAAAGGACATAAATGTTTACTCATAAATGAAAACGGTCGTCCACAAGTGTGATGGAATGTGGAACAAGCAATTAATTTTGTGGGAGCTTGAATATTGGAAATATCTCGATGTTCACCATTACATCGATACAATGCATGGAGAAAACATGTGTGACAGTCTCCTTGGAACAATGATAAATATGCTAGGCAAAACAAAAGATCACAAGAATGCTAGAATAGATCTTGAGGAGATGCGTTTACGACCGAAGCTACATTCACAACAAATAGATAGAGGAAAGTTCTTTCCTCCATCTTGCATCAACCTTTCTAGGAAGGGAGGAAGGAGTTTTCTGAATTTTTGCATAGCATTAAAGTTCCATCAGGTTACTCATCGAATATCAGCAAACTTGTCAACATGGAGCTTAAGATGGTTGGTGGAATATTGAAGACTCACAATTGTCATGTGATGTTAACTCAAATGATTGTTGTCAGAATAAGAAATGTGTTACCAGTGGGGGTAAGAGAGGCAATAATGAGTCTGTGTTTTTTCTTCAATGCAATTGGACAGAAAATACTCGACCCAACAATGATAGAAGATCTAGAGAAAAAACAATACTTGACTCTCACTCTCTTGTTGAGATGTACTTTCCTCCATTATTCTTTGATATTATGGTACATCTGACCTCACATCTCGTCAAAGAAATATTATTTCTTGGACCTATTTTCTTACATGAGATGTACCCATACGAGAGATACATGGGTGTTCTAAAAAAATATGCCAGGAATCGTTCTTCACCCGAGAGTTGCATCACACAAGATTACTCTAGTGAGGACGTAGTAGAGTGGTGTATCGAGTATACATACCTGAATAACCCAATTGGTGTGCCTCACTCTCGCCATTAGGTAGACTAGAAGGCAAGGGATCTTGGGCAAGCAAACAATTACTTCGGATCGAAAGGCATATGACCAAGCTCATTTCTTCGTGTTACAACAATCGAGTGAAGTCTTGTCATACATTGTTAAGCACAATCACATGCTCTGTGCGGAGAACCCATCTCGTACCAAATCTTGGATCGCAAAACAACACATCAAAAAGGTTCAATACTTGGTTTCGTTTTGGATCGTAGGATCAAACACCCTAGTGAGTGAATCGACCAAGCAGCTATCAATAGGACCTATACACACTGTTAAAACATATAGTGGTTATATAAATGGTTATACATTCTACAGTTGATCAAGATATCAAGAGCACAAACCAGAACAGTGTTGTTCGTATTGATGCCTATGACAACAACGATGTAAGAGCACATATTATGGTATGATAGAGGAGATTTGCGAACTTGACTACCTAGGGTTCAAGGTACCTCTAGTTTGATGCTGCTGGGTCAATGGTGCAAAAGCCATTATGGTTGACAAGTACAGATTCACAAGTGTAAATCTAACTCAGGTTAGCTATAAAGAGGAACCTTTTGTGCTCGCTAAACAAGTTTCTCAAGTTTTCTATGTGCCTGATATGAAAAATAAGAAACTCCATGTTGTCCTAGCTGGAAAGAGACGGAATGTGGGTGTTGAAAATGTGGTTGATGAGGATGAGTACAATCAGTTTGATGAGATACCACCTTTCGCGACCTCAATTATGCTACAAGTTAAACCGGACGAGGACACTCCATACCTGCGCTCCGACCATTCTAAAGGATTGTAAGTTAAGAAAGTGAGAAAACAGACACGTCCATGTGTTGAAAAGTGTAAAGTTTGAATTGTATGTATACATGCAAGTATTGTACAATTTGTATAGATTTGGGTTATGTAATATATATATGTGCAAGTTGTGTCATAACTTGAAATCTGAAAGTACTACTGATTTGGTTATGTATATATATATGTGCAAGATGACGTGTCATAACTTGAAATATATGTGCAATCTATGCCATAACTTGAAATTTGGAAAATCTGACCTCATTAATGATGGCAAAAACTACTACCCATCACTAATGATCATTAGTGAGGGAACCCGTACAGCTCATCACTAAAGAGTGTTTTGCAAAATACTACTTTGATCTCATTACTGCTAGCAGTTAGTGGCGGTAAGTAGCTGGCGTATTAATTGCAATTAGCATCCTTTAAATACATTGGTTGCTTGCATTTGAACTTCAGAACATCATATTTTTCTTACTCTTCTTGATACTTTTCTTGCCATGGGTGTTTATGGTGGATGTTGCCTGGCTCGATGCATCCACATGCATCTGGAAGTGTCGGACCAGGTTTCATTCCACAAAAACTATGCCATAGATTTCGTTTACCAGAATCACAAACTTGTGCAGTCACTTTTATATGTGATCACACAAGTGTTGTATTTCATCATCAGTGACCGACAATAATTACAACCCATCACTGATGACTCCCCCAGTGACGGGTGATAACTACAACCCATCACTAATGACTCCCCGTAGTGATGGGTGGTAGTTATCACCCATCATTTATGACTCCCGGTTATAAATAGGCAGGCCACGAAGTGAATCGGTACGCTTTCAATTCTTGCAACCCTAACCCTAGCGCTCTACTGTTGTCATCGTTGCCTTCGTGCTCCTCATCGTCCCCACCATTATCCATTCTGTCCTGGCTGTCCATTCCGTCGTGCGTGGCCGTCTGTTACGTCCCATGTGGCATCTGCTATGCCATCTATTCCGTCGCGCGTGACGACCCTACTCACCGCGCGCCACCTGCAAGTTTCGGTGGTGTCTCCCTATTGTTCTCCGGATACACAATCCTCTCGACCATGAGTCGAGACGTGTATTTGGAGAACAGTGGGGAGATGCTGCCAAAATTCTCTCTAAAACCGTACGAGACCACGTAGTCCAGCAAAATGGGCCATACATCCCCGGATGGGATTTAGGACCTATCCTTGCCTATTAGTGCCCAATAGGTAGTGTCGTACGTTCATTTAATTTTTTAATGAAACATAAGGTCTCTATTCTCTTAATTTTTAGATGTCTACCTATTCCTCTAGGGTCTTCTAGCTCCGCCGACGAGGTTGATTTAGCAATCAAGAAGCCCAGGACAAAGCAAAGTGGCCAACAGATAAGATAACCGTTAAGGAGGTTGACAGTAATGCCCGCCAAAAGAGAAAGTGGCCTTGCAGCGCTTGAGGAAGCTTTTAGGACTAATTGCATGGGAGAGGGTCCCGTTGAACTGAGGAACTTCAATGATCTCAGTCAAGTGCAGAAGACTGCACTCTACAATGATGGGATCAACAACAATCTTGAGTTAAGAATGCCCTGAAGATGATATCCAAGCTATGGAGGAGTTAAAAAAGCAACCTTGTGAGGGAATTTGTTGTCAAAAATGTCGAGCCCTTCAGAAAGTACCGTTCTTGAAAAAGGAGGACGACCAATTTGTCAGAATGAAAAGCTCATGATTTCAAGCGAGAAAGCTCTATCACGAAAGAGCTCGGAGCTAGGAATAAGCTACCCCACAATTTTGTTTCAATTGGTTATGTGGGGATGAAAGATAAGTGGTTGGACGAAGATGCTAAGATGGCCAGTGAAGGCAAAGAAAATCCATGGAAACACTTTCTCGGTAGAGCACAACCATATCAAAGGGCCCGGGGAGACTGACAGAGAGTGGAGAAGTGTCGTGGAACTCGACCGAGACAACGACAGTAGCTGATAAGGATAAGATCTGGTAGCACAGTCATCGAAAGGATAATTCAATGCCATGCGGGAGCACGATGAGCTAACAACCGCTCTTGGCAACCCAGAGCACCCTGGTCGCGTGCGGGGCATCTCTAGTGTGCAAGGCTGGAAGCATGGTTTCCCAAACAATGCTGACATGTACACGAAGCAAAGAAGGTCCACGAGAATCGATGTGTATGTGCTCTCTACGAAGATCAATAGGGATCTATATGCAGATATCACGAGTAACTTAGCTCGACAGGGTATTATCCTTCTAGACCAAGCTACAATCGATAGCCCTCATGCCAGAAAGAGCAGTTGTGCATTAAGAGAGGTTGAGCAGCAATTAATGTGTAGATTGGATCACATCGACTGGCTAACTGAACCAACCACGTGCAAGCTTATCATAAAGACCGTATGCGTTCAGATTGAAGGGCAAGGATTGTTGTCTGTCCATATCAAAAGAGATACACAACTTGCCGATAAATGAGGGATTTGCAGTGGTGTTTATTGATTTGTGCACCCCATCATGGACGACATCCCATTGCCTATTCCTCCCATTGATGAAATCACCACCCTTCGCGCTGCCATTCTCACAAGGGTACAGTAGAAATGGGTGGATATTTTGGTCGATGTTGAGAACCTCAAGCTGCTTAGCTAACTTAATGCTCAACCTTCTATTGAACCTCCAGCCGCTCAGACAGCTCAGCCACCTACTATTGTTGTGCCTGCTCAGCCAGCTACTATTGTTGTGTCTGCTCAGCCACCTACTCTTCTAGTGCCAGTTGCAATTGCACCTATCGAGCAAGGTGAAAATGTCGTCACTATGTCGCCGTCAACTAAGCTAACGAGTAAACACAGAAGACCAAAGAAGGCAAAAAATACTAAAAAGGAGGCGAAGTCTAAGGTCGGGTCAGCATGGACTCTTCCACATACTAAGTACGAAAAGGCAAGCCCCTGCTGCCTCAAGATTACCTCAACGGCTGCAACAAAAGCAAAAGTTCGGTCATTGTAACATACATGAAAAAACATTTCTTTAATAATGACAACTATTTCTTGGTATGCTTCAATGATCTATATGATCTTTTGAATTTGGACACTCCCGACATCAGCTTGTTGCGGTGCTAGACATTGTAAGTTACTTAACCTATATTTATATAAAGTCGATATGTCATTATGTGGTATTAACTACTCTTTCATATGTGCAGGATAATGTGGCAATAATGCGAGAATCTACCTTTCAAATTTTTGGATCCACATATGATTGCAACGTCGTCAATCCAGGTCGATAGGAAGTCGTGTCTCAAATACGTTATAGTGTACTCACCTCATGCATCCCAAGCAAGCACATATAATGGGCGTACACCACTTGGATCTACATTATGTCCTAGTACTCAATGCCCCAAGTGGAAGACCGTATGGTACATTGACTCAGCAAGACCAAAGGGACCGGATGGCGAGCGCACTGAGAGGGACTTCTCAGTACTCAAAAGTTTAATAGACGAGTAAGGTTTTCTTCACTTCGTCATTACAAGTTCAACCTTCAACCTATTCTTGTTTAACTCAATCTTATTCTACCTTGTTATAGAGCTTTCGAAGACACTGTCAAAACGAACAAAGTAAAAGGACCACAGCGGGGAAAATTGGTTCAAAACCGCAGTGCCTATAAGCCTCTAAATGTTTATCCTTTCAAATTTTCTAAATGTTTACCCTTAAATTTAATGTGTCGTCCAAACTAATCGTGTATTTACATAATAGTGCTACACTCAACCTCATGGAAACCAATGCGAGTTTTATGTTGCACACTATATGACGCAGTCCGTGAAGATGGCAGATCCTAAATTACTCGATGTAAGATGTTATCGTGAGCCTTGTTCTTTTGTTTCATTTACTTTTCACTTATGCAAACATTGATTGATGTCAAAAACTCATTTTAAGAATTCAACCTACCTGAAGGCACTCTTAGCGAGACTGAGGTGGCAGAGATCCGATCACGACTAGCATTATTCATCGTGGAACAAGTCTTCATAAAGAATGACGTTTTCCATTATAAGGGCCCCGAGTTTCATTAATGTTTCAATTTATCATGTAACTATTGCAAACATTTTGTGAAACATATGGAATACATTTTTTATCGATGCTTTGTTTGTGCAATGTAATCTGTGATGGTGGTATTCTGTGATGAATTATATGTTGTATTTTCTATGATGAATTCTGTGTTGTTTGCAATTTAAAAAGGTGGCCACCAAATCCTAGCTCTGATTCACGATGCAACCTAAAAATAAACATTTTTTTAATATGACCATAAAAATAGTGACGAGTGGCATTGTCCACCCGTCCCTAAAGGTCACAATAGTGATGGGTGTAAAGCATTTAGGATGCAACCTAAAAATAATTATTTTTAATATGATCATAACATTAGTAACAGGTGACATTGGTTACCCGTAAATAAAAGTCTTAATAACGGGTGTAAAGTACCACTCCACTAAAGATGACCTTTTGTGATGGGTAACATTGGTTACCCATCACTAAAAGGGGGCATGCTGGATGCGGAGAGGACCTAGAGATACTCTTTAGTGATGGGTATTTACCTGTCATTAATGATAGGGCTTTACTGATGTGATAAGGGTGACAGAGGACATACTCGTTACTACTGTACGTTATGACCCATCACTAATGTACGTTTCTTGGTAGGACATAAATAAGCAATAGCCCGCGCAAAATCCTTGTGTTTATGCGTTATTTACACAAAAAGAAAAACAATACAAGATAAATAATAAAATAAAACATACTAGAATAATTCTTATGATTTTTTTGCATGCTTGCTTTTAATGTTAGTTTTGTTTGATACTTGCTCATGTGTTAGTGGTAATCATTTATTTTTTAATCATTTATTTTTTTCAAGTTGCATGCTTAGTTTTAATGTTCTTACATGTTTTTTTAATGTTTGTTTTTAATGGTTTTTATTTTAGTTTACAATGAGTATGAGAATAAGGGACCGTATTAGAAAGAGGAGGGATGAGGACGATGATGATATGATGTTGTTTATTTTCCTTGTATTATATCTATTGAGTTATACTGGACGAAGGGAAAAGAAACGTTGACATACATATACTCTAATAGGCGAGGAACATGTTCTTGAGCTACTTGAAGGGCATGTTAGAACTATTTGGTCGCGTTCAGAATGGAACCTCGAATTTTCAAATTCTTAGACAATTACCTTAGATGGGAATGGTTGGTCCGTGATACTATTAAGGTTGAGGAGAAGTTGGCATTCTTCTTATACATGCTTAGTCATAATGCTTCATTTGAGGATCTTCAAGAACAATTTGGTCATAGCAATGATACATACCATCATCACATGAATCATTTTTTTACTTGGTCATCCCTACTCTCTCCTTGAGATTCTCGAAACCTCCAAATCATGATAAAGTTCACTTGAAAACTGAAAGAGATCCTCAATTCTATCCTTACTTTGAGGTGCTTAATTGAACACTTCTACTATACTTGATGTTTAATTTTATTAACATTAGAAAATCACATATACTATTTTTTTGCAAAATTGCATTGGTGCCATTGACGGTAGTCACATACCCATATCAATATCACCTGACAAAGCCGCTCCATTTAAAAATAGAATAGGGACACTTAGCCAAATGTGATGATAGCTTGTGATTTTGATCTGAATATCACTTTCATATCTACTGGGTGGGAGGATCAACTACGGATGCTAGAGTTCTTAGGTCTACAATAAACAACAATTTCCAAGTACTTCTAGGGAAGTACTATTTAGTTGATGGTGGGTATCTACAACAATCCAGACAACTTTCGTCGGCATTTGGCCGATGGAAGCGGGTAGACGGAAGTTAGCTAACTTCCGTTGGTCACCGACGGAAGTTTGCTAACTTCCGTCGGCTTCACGTGGCCGATGGAAATTAGCGCCGAACTCTGCCACATCAGCAGAGGCGCACTAACTTTCGTCGGCCATCCCCCAACGGAAGTTAGGTGGCCCTAACTTCCGTCGGCTTTGGCTCTAGCCGACGGAAGTTAGCCTTTCTGCCCACGTGGCCGAAAGCAGCTAACTTCGTCAGCTATGGTCAAAGCCGACGAAGTTAGCTGATATTTTTTGTTTTTCCTGTTTCCTCTACTCACACTCACATCCAACCACAATTTCAATCACATTCACATATAACATCCAAAATCACATTTAAACTTCACATATAACATCCAAAATCACATCTCACATCTAAATTCACATCCAAACTTCACACATCACATCCAAATCACATAGCAGAACTGAATTCACATCCAAAGTCACAGTACAAATCTGAATTCACATACAAATCACATAACACATCAAGAGTCCATACAAAGTCACATTTGTCCATATACTCACTGATCGCCAACATTTGGGTCGTGGGCGCCACCACTGCCTCTGCTCGCTTCATCCACATTTGCCCAGAGGCTCCATCCTGACTAGGCGTATGGAGACTCTAAAGAAATAGACAAAATTAGATAATGAACTCAACTAACCTTCTAAATGCTAACTTAAGTATCTCAAGTAACGATATGTTAGGAGGTACCTGAGGTGATGTAGGAGGAACAAATGAAAGTGGTGGTGGCGAGGGAGGTAGAGGTTGGAACAAGGACATGTCAAATCCACCATGTTGCTGGCTAGTTGCTACATATGTTGTAAGGCAATCAGTTAGTTCTAAACCTATTGCTGAATACTTTTAATGGCAACACTACAAACTAAACTTACTTGGATCATCGCCTGCTGTTGTGCTAAGCAGGTGTATAGTACTCTTGTTGTTGCCTGCTGTGCTCGTCGCGCCGCCTCATTTCCTCCCTCAGCTGAACCACCTCCGTGTTTGCTTCTGAGCGATGACGGCTGGAGCCAACTCCGATGGAGCTCTGCGACGACTGAGCTGACTTCTGAGCTCTCACTGCTCTCGACTCAATAACTCCATTGAACATGAAGTACCTGCAACATTGAATGAGTTAGTTACCATACAATACCATACACAAAACATTGATAAAAAGATTTTCTCACCGTCCATGGCTTTTCCACCTCCGCTGGAGTACACAGCCATTTGGTCGACAGGTTCTCTCCGCCAATCATAGTCCTCTCCATGGAGTCGAACCTTGTGTTCACCATACTGCGCCTGCAAAAAACAACATGTCCGATTAGATGGAGAAAAATGAAATTACGCAAACTCTTAACATTGCTAACATCTCACCAAATGGTCCGTGGGTGAATGGCTACACAAGACATCTAGCTGTGTAGGATCACTTCCTTTGTGACCAAAAGCATACACCTCGATGTCACTTGGCACGTTGCCAGATTTAGCTTCCTGTACAATATAAATGAGTTAGTCGCATTACAATGTATCTATAGATAGAGTGACAGAAGGAGGTCTTACCATGCGTTTAACGTGGCGAATATGTCCATCGACACCATATCTGTGCTATGGATCTGTCCTACGGCAATGTATTTTCTGCTCGGAAGTCTTCTTGAATGCAGCTGAAGACCAAATCTTGTCGAATTTGAAATATGCATCCTCGCGGTTTGCAAACCACGGAATCCTCACCTGAACAGAGATGCTATTTGTATTATATGACAACAAATCTCAACAATCGAAGATTTAAAAAGTTAGAATTGTTTACCGAACGGTATTGTTCTTCAGTCAAGTATATTGTGGATGCACCCATCGCTTTGCCCATTCATTGCCCTAGCTTCTCCTTGTAGTAAGCATTGTTCGTTTTAATGCGAGCATACGAAATAGCGTCCTTCACCACCTTGTGTGCATTGTTTTGAAGACTTGAAGGGCATGACTATGGTGATTGTCGACTTCTGTCAAGCAAAAGCGTAACTGCAAAAGTCATGATTAGTAAAGTGCTGTAACTCGAAAGCTTTGTGTTAAAACTAAAAGAAGATGAAAAAACACTACCCATAAGTCATGAGACACCGCCCCCTAAGCAGTTCTGTGGCGCCCGTTAGGAGCAAACCGGTACTGGTCCCATGTCTGGCATAGAACAAGCTCATCGTCAGCATTGTCAGCAACCTTGGGTAGTGCAGACGACACAGATTACCCAATATTTGGTTAACCTGCCTGACCCTCGAAGTGCGTCAAACCGAGAGTCAATCCAAGATCTAGAAATACATAATAAATAAAGTTAGTTTACTAAAAGAATTTTTTTGAAAA
>JAAALK010000084.1:13223859-13258660 GCA_019279435.1 Zizania palustris
CACCCAAGATCTTCTCCGAAGCCCTTATAATCTGTTCTGAAGTAACAGGGGCTGAAGAAACTGCAAAATAAATAATTCAAGTTAGTTTTTTCTTCGAAGTAAATATGTATAATGCATGTTGGTTTCGAAGTTACCTGTAGGACTCGAAGTCAAGTTAATTTTGCGAAGACCGCCTTCGGAGTCATCTTCGAAGATGATAGGCCAGTTGGCCATCAGTGGAGGAATTTGAAGACCGATGAATTCTTCAGCCAAGTCTCGCATACTGAGCCTTTGGCTAACCTTTTCAAGCAGGTTCAGACGGGCTTCGAATTGGCCTTCGTCGGGTCGCACCAAAGCTTCCTTTCGGAATTGGATTTCTTTAAGGGGTCCAGCCAGAGGATTGCCTGCCCCGACTTCGGCATAGAACCATCTCAGAATCCAATCGGTGTACCATCTGGCGTTGATAGCTTTGGCACGAAATCGAAGGGCATACTCATCCCGAAGTCTAAAGTTGATACTGCCAAAAGATACTACTACTTTTTCACCTCCGGGAGCTACGAAGGTTTTCGGCTGGCAGGTTGCTCTATGTAATGCGGCGAAGATTTCAGCCCTTCCTTCACATCCTTCGGCTCTCAAGGCCCACTCAAAGATAGCTAATCTAGCTACCGCATTCGGAGATAGTTGGGGGAGGGTTACATGGAATAGGTCGAGTACCTCCGCCAAGAAGTCCACTGCAGGGAGACCCAAGCCTGCTTCGAAGAAGGCTTCGAACACTACCACTTCTCCGGGTCTTGGCACTGGAATTACTTCTTTCCCCGGCTTCCGAATCATAACTCCCACACCAATATTTCCTCCTACTGCGATTGTCAAGGACTCTCTTTTGCAGGTCGAAGGCCCCAACTGGAAGGACTGATCTAAATACTTGGTTGACGGGGGGCACAAACCTTGGTCAGCGGAGATTTGGGGATTTCTCCCTCCAGCCGCCATAGATGCTGCTGCGGCCACCGAAGGTACTGCCGCCAACGTTGCCACTGCCGCTGCTGCCGCCTGTTGCCGAGCCACAATCGACGGAGGCGCTGATCCCTTGGTCTTCGCCATTGCAATCTCTGGATCGCTTTGGAGGAACTGGAGGCTAGGGTTCAAGAACTCAAGAACTCAAGGGGCTCAGAAATCTTTTGATTGTGAGAAAGCGGTGAAAAGGTAACCGGGTAAGTTTTAGGCCTTCTATTTATAGCTTAAATTTTCCGTTTGTTACCATTTAAGCTTTGCCTTTTCGCATTCTTGCCCGTTATTTTCCTCCGAAAATAACGCATCAAATAACTTCTGTTAGAAGAAACGGGCTAACGGCTATTTCTTCTAAGCCTGGAAATTTTAGTCTTTTTAAGATATTTCTAAGTTACTTCGAATGTAATTCCTTCGAATACCAATTTGAAGCATACGCCTTCGCATAATTCGGAGATGATATAATCTGTTAACCCCTACGCATGATTACTTTTCTTGCGTATACTGCTCTCCTAACGTTACAGGTTAAAACGGAGAAGCGTATTCGAGGGGCTACTGTTGGGGGAAAATATCTCATCTTCGGGGTTATTGCCGAAGCAACATAAAGACAGACAGCGGATTCGAAGGTTCCCAGACAAGCATCTTCGAAGGTACCCGGAACCAAGTTCGAAGTACAAAGATGGGCATTGGTTCGGAGTACATCTTCGAAGATATGCTTCTCAAGATCTTTTCTGCCAGCTAAGATGGAAGACTTATCTTCTTTCTCATTAGATTAGTCTTTTACCATTTTAGCCCTATTAGGGAACCGAATAGTTTCCACTATGTCGGTTGTAATAGAGGGGTAAATAGGTCTTTTCCTTAATGTTTAGGCCTATAAATACCCCCCATTTCACCCTGTAATACGGACCGAATACAAGTTATTCAATATACACTTTCGAACTATTCTAAGCTATTATCCTTTCGGAGGCTTAGAACAGTTTGCTTCGCAAACACTTCGTTTGTTAGTTTCTCTTCTACAGAAACCTGTTAGCGTAATCTTTTACGCCAACAGTCATGTTTAAACTTATAGGAAAGAACCGACACAACTATGAGTTCCGAGTTTAGGCAAGTTGTGAATGGTTGTGCCTACAAGGTCAAGACATTCAGAGCTTACAATGTTAATGACTATCGTTTCCACATAGTAAGCCATGAACAAAGCTGACCTAACTGAAGAACAATAAATTCTAGAGTTTTTAATTAGGGCATAGATGGGGTTGACTACTATGGACTACTCGAAGAAATATATGAATTGAGTTTTTACCAGGAGCAAACCTCTTAATCCCGTTGTATTCAAATGTCATTGGTTCAATCCCAAAGTAGTGAGACGGACCCCTGATCTTGGGTTAATCGAAAATCGTCAATATACCACCTTGCCGAGTGAAGATATTTACATTGTGGCTCAACAGGCAATATAAGTTTACTATCTCCCCTACCCATGCAAAACCATCGTATGTCTCAATGGTTGGGATGTTGTGTATAAGGTGTCGCCACACAGTAAACTGCATGTTCCTAACAATGAAAACTATAACATATACCCCAACACATACGACAAAGAGTTATTTCAAGAAGATGGGCTACCATGCATGTTTGTGATTGACTTAACGGAAGGTGTAGACATGGAAGTACATAACGAAAGTGGTGCCGATGTCAATGAAGGAGATGAGGTTTAGAATGGCAAGGACTTAGAACTACTAGAGAGATTACATTTAGGCAATTACAGTGACAACAACATTCCACCTACTAATCAGTAGAATGATTATATCATATCACATGATAGTGATGACGATACATATGATCCAGCAAATCCAAACGACTGATGACTATTTCTAGCAGTTGTATGGGAATTATGTTTAATTGTATATTAAATTTGTTTATAACGCATATCATGGTTTATCTAAAGTGATTTACTCTTTTTTGTAGCAGGTGATTGAAAAATGGTGGGGGTTTAAAGAAGAAAATAGAGGTCACACTTAAAAAAATCGGTAAAAGTAAATCTATCTCTCAAGATGAGGTTGGGTCCTCAGATAGACCTCAAGGTATGAGAACGAAGAAGTCATATGCGAGAGGAAAGGCACCCGTGACCTTGAGCAAAACTACCAGCTAGAGACGAGCCTCCTATGCCAACCTTTATTACGTGTTGGATGAGGTGGAGGAGGAGCAGGATAGGGCAGAGGGTGAGGAGGAGGTTAGGACAGAGGGTGAGGAGGATAGGGGAGAGGAGGCTACGGGGGAGGTTGCAGTGGTTCTTCATCACTCCCTAGGAGAATGGTGCCACTAGCTGATCGTGGGCTTATCCGACCTGATGGAAATAGGTAAGTTGCTATTGGAAGTCTATAATTCATTCCTTTCATTAGTTTAGTTTTTAACACATATACTAATAAAATTTTATGACACTGGGATAGGAACTGGATAATGATTGAATGAGGAGGCCACGAGTGCTCATGCCATGTAAACGGCATCCTCGGGCTTCTTATCAGGGACAAGTTCCCTGGTTTGATTTCTATTGATGGGAGGATTGAGCCAGCGTACTCATGGAAGCACAACGAAAGTGCGTCGGATGCCCCTGACCGGGAAGGGAGATGGTTTTCCCACCTAGACGACTGAGTGAGGGCTGAGATATGGGTAAGTTTCTATTCTTACTATATTTTTCAATATTATTCGCATTTGGATTACATAGCGTTTTCTTTATACCTATATGCAAGACTTTTATAGGTATGATGAGGGGTATGCGGATCAGGCTACCGCTGTTATCAACAGAGTCGCCAAGAAGCTTGTCACTGACATGCATTAAGAGGCTCGTATTCAAGATGTGATCGACTACCACGCTTAGCAACTTAGACAGAAGATCAAGAAAAAGGATGCCCCGACCACATATCTAACACATGAGCAATACATGATGGTAAGTACATTATTGTTTAGCTTGTAATACTTAATATTTTTCTTTACTAAATTTCTCTGGTATATGCAGGTATCTCCACAGTGGTGTGCCACTCATCTTGCCTACCGGGAGAGACGCCTACTCATGCTAGGGGCACCACACAATCAAGGATCGCTGAACCTTGACCAATACCATGAGAGATGGGTATGAAGTTGCTTGTTTTCTTTTTTTTCTTAATTGCACAATATATCTATAACTATTTTCTTGTTGCAGTCAATGGCTAATGTGGGTCAAGAATGCTCCCAAGTCATGGCATTTGCTCTAGCTCACAAAGGGAGGGCAGTTCAAGGCAACCCCTATAATCTAGATGACCCCGTTGAGGCATATATCAACCAAAACACGTATCAATGCCTCCAAGATTACTAGGCGATGGCGAGAGAAGTGCATAGTGTTGATTATGTCCTAGCCCAACATAACATCGATGGAGAGGTGTTCATGAGGGATGGAGAAGGCATGAGACATGGCCGCTATTTGATGGGTGACAATGCCATTGATGCTACTAGTACCCCCACTCTGTCTCTGGTGAGAGCTTAGAGCTCGAGCTCCGGTCCGGTATACGCCCTAGCTGAGACACATTATTGGGTCTAATTAGCGAGCTCTAGGTTAGTTCAATTTTATTAATCATCAAACCATTCTAATTTTTGTTTTGAAATGCTAATGACTTTGCAATAATGGTTTGTAGGCCCAACTTGATGAACATGAAATACAAAGGGACTAGAGTGAGGGTAGGTGGCATACCTAGTAGGCTAAGTGGCAGGCCCAGATGCAGGCTCAGGTGTAGGCCAAAATGCAGCAGTTTTTTACGTAAATGGGTGGAGCTTATTCAGATCAGATGGGCCAGCCTCAGTCCCCACAAGCACACTTACTTGCACTTCCTCAACGTCAACCATCTACGCATACTCCATAGAGCGGCAATGCGAGTTTCTAATTCACCTTTATCATTATTGTTATATACATTTGTGCTAACTATTTTCCTTTTTGCAGTTTCAATCATCGGCATGAGGATCAAACACACAACCACTGCCTTGGAATCCTTGGGAGGGGAGAGCTTTGTAAGCTGTGATGTGAATTATGAGTGTTGAAGTGAACTAATTATGTGAATTGTGAATGGTGAAGTAAACTATTAACTGTGAATGTGTCATTTGAAATATGAATTGTGCAAAAATTTGTGATGAAATGTGAACTTGTGATTTTAAATGTGAGTTGTGAATGAAATTTGTGCTGAAATGTGATTTTGTGAGAAATTTGTGATGAAACTTCAATGTATAAATGTTTGGGAACGTATAAATATTTTGGGAATGCATTGAATTTGTGAAAAAAAATTAAAAAACTATCTGTCGAGTGTAACACTCGGCAAAGACCCCTAAAACGCACAGAAACGCGCCACGTGGGACGATTCTGTGTGTTCTGGGGGTATTTGCCGAGTGCCCTACGTGGCACTCGGTGAATCCACGTGTGTGCCCGTACCTGGCTTCACCGAGTGCCATGTAGGACACTTAGAAAAACATCATCGCCTCAGACGTTAGATGACTAACTTTGTCGAGTGCCACGCCGAGCACTCGACAAAACCGACGAGACACTCGGTAAAGGCTTCACGAAGTGTCCGATAAAAAACATTCGGTGAAGCACCTCTCTACTGAGAGTCCCTTTTTTGTGTGGGGTTCGCCAAGTCTGCACTCGGCAAAGCCTTCGCCAAGTGGAAAAAAGGGTTCACCGAGTGCCACAGGCACTCGACGAAGGTCTGTATTCCTGTAATGACTTAAGGAGGATGAGCAGTGGTTAGGAAAAAAATAAATTAGTGGTAATATTCAGCCACAAAAGTTTGTTGACTTTCTAGATGGTGATCAAGGCAATGATCAAGCAAACATTCAGGGCAACAATTTGAGAGATGTGATAACGCATCAAATGTTGAGTGATTACTAACAACATAGAAATTAGTGGTAAATGTTTGATATTTTGTGTTATTTTAATAATCTGAACAATTTATGATTATTGTCTAATGCATATTTTTTTAGTTACGATGCTTGGAAATGTTTTTACAATGTTTGCCATGCTTATGTCTCAAGTTGCATGTAAGAAGAAATCCCCCAAAGTCATTGTTATAATGGGTATGCACATGAGCACATTTTATTTTCTTAAGTTAGCCTTGTTTGATGTTTTTATTTCCTCAACTCAGAAATATATGTTTGTAGATAAAGTAAGGGATGTTTGGAACCCGGTACTAGAGAAAACATTGGTAGAATTGTTGCATGAGCATAAAACACCTGACCATAGGAGTCAAAATGGCTGGACATCGGAGGCGTGGAATAAAATCGTGAAGGAGTTCCACGATAGAGAGAAGTATGCGACTTTTACGAAGGCTCAAATCCAAGAGAAGGAAAAGGAGTTAAAAAGAGAGTATCGAGCTAGAAAACAAAGTGGGGCTTCGTGGAATAATGATAGATTCATGATTGAGGTTGAACCTATGATTTGGAACAACATAATCATCATATGATTCCTTAAACCTTAGTTTATTCATGTTGTGCTTTTGGAACAACAATGATAGATTCATGTTGTTTTTGATTTTGTGCAGTCATTTCCCAAAATTAAAAAGTTTCGGAATAAGTCATTTCCGTTATTTGAGGCATTGGGAGAGTTGTATGATGGTTAATTTCAATATCTAACTATCTTCTTGCTTTGTGTAATCCTTCTATAACAATATATAATTATACCTAACTTCCTTCTAGGTCATAATACTGAAGGGATTTATAACTTCACCTCTACGTAGCCATCTTGTAACAGCCCAAATTTCCAAAGGAAAAAATAGACTTTATAAATATACTTTCTGGAAAAGGATTATTTTTAATTTTTCTTAAAGCTAAACATGCCCAAATAAATAGGAATCTAGTGAAATAATCCAAACAAGGGTGTGAGAAAACTTTGATATGATCATAAGACCAGGACCTATTTTGAGAATTTTTACAATTTTTATGACCTTTGCAAGAAGCCTGAATATTTTAAATCAATTTCAGCAATTATTTTTATTCAGAAATTCATTTTAAACAGTCTTGGGTCGCACTCCCCCTTTCTCCTACCACAGGACGGTCAGCCCACTTTAGCCCCGCGCCCTTTCCGATAGGTGGAGCCCACCTGTCAGCATCCCTCCCTCTCACCGCGCACGCGCCCGAACCCGACCCCACCTGTCGGTGCCAACCCCCTTAGTCGCGCCTGCCCGATGACCAGGCATCCCAACCTGTCGGTGTCGACCGTTGCCCGCCCGTGCCCACACCTGCTCGCTGACAGTGGTCCCTCACTATCAGCTTCATCTTCCACACTTTGCCCCGCCGCATTTGCGCAGACCGAAACCCTAGTACTGCCATTACTCCGCTGTCGCTCCCTTCCATAAAATCGACGCATGATTATCGCTCCCCGCAATCCCATGACCTCTTTCCCCCATTCAATCGAAGCGTTAAGGCCCGAGATCACCGGAGTTCATGCATGGCAGGTTCGACATGAAATATGGAAACCCCTTTCCATGTTTTCACCTGCCCTCTTAACTGTCGGCGCCTCTATAAGAACCCCCCTCAAACGCATTCAACCCTTGCTTCACCACGTAGCCCTCGCACGATCAGAGCTCCCAAAACGCAGTTTTAGTGTCGCCACTCTCTCCGGACTCCAGCTAACGCTCGCCGTTGTGGGAGCCCTTCACCGTCGATGTCGACCGCACCAACGTGACCGCCGTCACCTCCCCGACAGCGGCCACCCCTCCGTCGCCATCAAAGCCCATGGGAGCACCGTCCCGTCGTCGACCCGAGACCTCTCTGCCGTACCCGCACATCATCGGCCCCTACCCGATGGACCTCAGGCCCCCGCAACGGTATCATCGTGTTTCCCTCATCGTCCTGTTTCCATTTCCGCACTCGGTTAGGGCCACCAGCCATCGTCGTCGCCGCTAGCACGTTGCTACCCCTCGGTCATCGCTAGAGAAGATGACCGGCATGGGTAATTACCCTTGCCGTGTCGGATTCAACCTCCACCGCTCGATCTGATCTGAGCGGTCGAGATTAAAACTCGCTCGGGTTTGATCTGGACTGCTCATCTGATCGAAGCGGTATTGTGCGCTCTCAGCCGTTTGATCTTCGTTAAATCTGGACCATAGATCCGTACCGATTCTGTTATTTTAATCTCAGCCGTCGGTTTTCATTTAAAATACCAGCTTCGCCCTCGTGCGTTCGATCGCGATCCAAGGGCGATCCACGATCAGGCTCACGCGCACAGTGTGTGGGTTCACGGTGGACTCAGATCACCTTGGACCGGCGACTGCTTAGGGTTTAAATTAAATTCCAGAAATTGATTTAAACATCAAAAATTCATAACTTCCTCAAATTAACTCCAAATTTTACCATTCAAATTTTAGAAAAATCATATTTTATTCTCTACATTCTGGACCAATTTACCTCACATGTTTGTACTATTTATTATCCAAAAATGAAACCAAAAGCAATGTTTTAGTCTTTAAAATTCAAGTTTACCCCATTTTAACTCCAAAATTCCTCATTTTAATTTTAGAAAGTTTCTCTTCTGTTTTTCCACGACTTTAGACAATTTAAATGAAATGATTGTACTGTTTATCTTTGTATGTTTAAATTGATTGTTGTTCTCCATTTCTGTGCCGCAAAGACTATGACGCCGTCGAAGAGCCGTAATACTACCCGAAAGTCTCACCATCACTATTTGCTGATCAAGGCAAGTCACCAAACATAATTTTGGAGTATATTGAGCCTAGTTTTCTTAAAATATCGCTAAAACCCATAGGATATAAATGTATTAGTCAAATTGAAATAAGCCTTACATTATATTTATTTAGATCCCCGATCTTAAAGTGCAAACCCAAGCAATGAGCCTAAACTCCTTGTCACCCTAATAATAGTATTATTAAATAGTGTCTAATGTATTGACACAACCGCTATAGGATAAAAATGAGTCAGTAGATACTTTCATTCCATTATATGATCCCCATGATTTCTCTCACCCCTGGAATTATATTGGTTATGGAGCTATGATTTAGTATGTTAGCATGGTGGGTTTCGGGTGCAAGTGAGGACATTGGTTAGTCGCACCTGAGTCACTATAAGGACCGGTCTGCAGGATCTGTTGCAATACACTTCCGTACTAACCACAAGTCTAGTGGGTAAATCCTTACTGAGGTATGGGGTGTTCCAACTCGAGGCACCATTTGGAGATGGGTTAAGCTGCACCTACGGGTGGCTTGTACCGACGTGGCACAAAAGGGGGTGCGACAAAACCTAGAGCGGGTGTTATCGGATTGGAGCATCTCATGCTAAGGTTTTGGCACGAGTTCCCGTGGTATGGGTCATCTCGTTACACTTTGGTGTGGGGGTTGAGTGTGTGCCTTGTGGGTATAGTAGTACACCTCTGATCAGAGTTTAAATCTTTTCGAAAAGCTGAGCCCATGGTCAAGGGCGGGTTGCGTGGATCGAGAGTGGGAGAGACTTGCTGGCGGTCGAGTTCGCTGATTGGCGTCACATGTCGGCGATCGTGGAGGCTTTGTTGGTTTTTGCTGAACACCGTCGCATCAAAAATGTTTTTAATTCTAGTAATTAGTAGTTTATTTTTTCTGTTTTGTCGTTAGATTAAGGGTAATCTTTTAGTATTTTTCAGAATTCTTAATTCTAAAAAATATTAAAAGAATAAGGTCAATGATGTAATAAATTAGGAGTTTGCATTAATGGATTTTTCAGAATTTGTAATTCTGAAAATTCATTATGGCAATTAGGTAAATACCTAGAATTTTTACCCAAATGACATTTTGGAGATTTCTTTAATGGGTTTGCCTATATAAAGGACCCAAAGGCCAGGGTTTAGGTGACTCTTTCAGCTAAACATTTTGGGGGCTACTAACCACAATTTCTATTTTGTTCTAGCCTTTTTGCTGCTCTTAATTCATGCTTAATGTTCAATCATTTTATGTCGGATCAAGCAGCTTCTAGCGTAGCCGCAGGAGCTTCCAGCGCAGTACTGTTCATCCTTGTGTGATTCACTTTTGGAGCTAAGTTTTGAGCGGTTTTGGTGCAGTTTTTGGGTCTGAGTTCTTCACAACTTTTGTTGTACTAGTTTCCAGGGTTCCATTTTTGAAATTTTCAATAGTTTTTGACCACTATTGCATATATTTTTATGTCCAACAAAGTGCCTAAAAAGTTCTAGAGACTTCTGATTTCTGATGAGTGTTGAGTTCTGTTTTTAGTCTAGATTAAATATTTGAGGCGGTTTTTGATCTGTTCTGGTACTGTTTTTGGACCTGAGTTCTACATAACTTTTGTTTTCCATGTTTCAAGGGTTCCATGTTTGAAATTTGCAAAAGGTTTGGACCATTGCTGCAAATATTTTTCTGTCCAATAAAGTGCATAAAAGGTTCTGAAAACTTCTGATTTCTGCCATGTTTTTTCTGTTTTCAGTCTGGATTCAATCTTTGAGGTGATTTTTGATATGTTTTGGTTCCGAGCTGATGTTCCACCAAGCCCATTCTGAAATTATTTTTTTATGTGATTTCTTTTGTATCTGAATTATTCCTCTTTGTGTACTGTGTTGAGAAACAATTAATTTCTACCAGTTTGTTAATTCATGTCTCTGAAGTTTTTTTATCTGAACACTTTTGGGGGCTGCATATTTGAGAGAAGAAACTTGAGTTCTTGAAATTAATTCGGCGTTTCATTATCTGAATAGAAACAAAAAAGTTTCAGAGCTGTTTTTAAAAGTACAGTCTTTGTGTGTGCAAATTTAGTGCTGGTGATCCCTCAATCTATCATTTGACATGATATCAAATAGGAGGGTTATAGCATCTATTTTTATCAGAGTGTTTACTACATCTGCTTCCGCTTTCTCATTTAGAGGTGTGTTGGGTGATTTGAAAAGGCCATCATATTCGCAAGAATTTGTCGAGACACCTATTCATCCCCCTCTAGTCGCCATTCCGATCCCACAATTGGTATCAGAGCCGGTTAGATCACAAATTAACCTTAACCGATTTGTGATCCTTGTGGCGACATGGACAAGAACACTAAGATTCCGGTGTTTGATGGTCGAGACTTTGCTTATTGGAAGGTGTGCATGGAGGCTTATCTACTAAGCCAAAGAAGTGCTATATGGGACATTGTTGATTCCCAATATGTGATACCTGAAACTCGCACCTCACAGACTGAGAAGGAATAGTACGATTGTAATAGCAAAGCAAGAAACATATTGTTCATCATTCTATGTCGCAATGAGTTTGATAGAGTCTAGCACCTTTGAACTGCATGTGAGATTTGGTCTACATTGAAAACCTTTCATGAGGGCACTACCCAGATGCCATGTTTTTGCAAGGCCCTGGTGAATCGGTAGATGCCATGTTTGCTCGATTTGATGGGATTGTGAGCAATTTGCGCTCCACTGGGACTTTAGCTTATTCAGACCTTGATAGAGCAATCAAACTTCTCTATGCTCTTCATCGTAGCATATGGGAGGTGAAGATCTCTAGTATTGAAGAGTCGGCAAGCTTTGACACTTTGACTTGCGACGAACTCTTCAGTAAGCTTAAGTCCACTGAGATTGCCAAGGCGTCTCGTCTAGGATTTGGAAACTTTTTGTTGCCTTCTATTGCTTCAGTTTCTGGTCCTGGCAGTGGTACCTCATCTAGAGGTAGTCTTTCTGGTGGTTCTAGAGTTTGTGCTTATTCTGGTCGTTTTGACTTGTCCTCCCTGGTCTCTGTCACAAAAGAACATGTGGACACTCTAGATGCTGAGGAGCTAGCTCTCATTGTCAAGAAGTTCACACGCTTCTATAATAAAAGACGAGATCAGAGAAAGGAGGGTCTCGGGGTTGTTTTGAGTGTGGAGATCCTTCTCACATAAAAGAGAATTTGCCTAAACTAAAAATAAAAAATGAAAATGAGCACAAGCACCAAAAGTGGAACAAGAATCCTTACTTCAAAGGGAAGCACAAAAAAGTGGCTAAAAGACTAGCCATATCTTTTGTGCCCGCCCTCAGTGACATCGACGGTACATCAAGCGAGGAGCCAAGCTCAGAAGAGGAGCAACCTCTCAAGAAGGAGAAGAAGGAAAAGAAGACAATGGATCTCACCGGCCTTTGCTTCATGGTCGATGGCAACCATAGCAGCGATGAGCTCGACACTTCTGAGGTATATCTATCCCATAATCGGCTTCTTGTTCAAAATGATGAATTGCATGATACTATCTGTTCTTAGGATAGCTTAAACATGCTGCTAAAGAACGAAAAGAACTAAAATTCAGACTTGAAAATATTTCCACTGAACTTGCAATTTTGAAATCAAAGTCGGATGATGCTGAATGTGAGTCATGTCTTGTTGTCATGAATGAACTTGCTCAGCTGCGTACTACTCATGCTCAAGTTATTGAACAACTTGAAAGTACTCAAAAGCAGCTTTTGGAGGTGGAGTCTAGTTCTGTTGTCATCAATGAATGCATAAATTGTCCTTTACTTGTTGAAAGCATTAATTTGAGAATAGGCATATTGATGAAATTAAGGCTAGATTAGAGAGTGCTGAGTGTTCTAAGGATGTGCAGCCGGCGTGTCCCACCTGCATCACCCTTAAGGACCAACTCAGCTTTGCTAGAGAGCAAGTTTAAAAATTAAAATGTGAAAATAATTATCTTCTCTCCGTAGTTGAAAAATGCACTGAAGGGAAGGGTAGAATGGATTTTCTTTTGGCTAAAACAAAAATGTGTGCTAACAAGGCAGGGTTAGCTCTAGGGTTGGGCTATGAGAGAACCACTCCAAACACTCCGAGCGAAACAGTGTTCACTCCACCCACTACCCTTGAGAAAGAAAGAGCCCAGTTAGACACCACTCAAAAAGATGAGAATCCTACTCAACTTACAAGGAAATCCCTTCGTCCACCAAAGGAAACTTCGAAGAAAAAACCTAAGAAAACTATGAGATTTGCACCTGAGACCCATGCACACACACCCAAGAGAGTGTATCACTTCTCTTATTGTCATCAGGTGGGTCATTTGGTTGGGTTTTTCTTTCGTCGTATCAAGGATGAACGACATTCTTTTGCAATGAGATTTGAGGACATGCATTACCCTTCTTTTGGTATGCCTGAGTCTGCTTTTCACTCTTATCCTGATTTTGAGGCTCCCCATGGACCCATGAGAGATTTTTCCCGTCGTGGTGTACACCATGCTTTATATGGTGCTAGACCGCATGTAAGAGGCTTTGATTCTTGATAGTTTAGGAGACCTCATCGTTTTCCAGGCTCATTCTTTGGAGTTAGATCACACACTTTTTATCATGACTCATACCCTATGCATGATCTGTCTACTGCTTTACCTGGTTCTCGAGTTTTACAATGCTGGATTCCTAAATAGTTTTTCACTCACCCCAACACTGAGCATTCGAGATCTTCTATCATGTTTTGAGAGGGAGTTGTGTAGCACTGCATGAGCTTCTGTTATATGATTAATTGCTTTTACAAGTACATGCTTTGTTATGCCTTTGAAGTATTGTCTTTAATACTGTTGATTTCACTTGTCTTGTTTACATCTGATATTTGTCATGAGCATGGCTTTTATTTGTGAAAATTTGAAAATGATCACTGCTTAGTCTAGAAACTAGCATAAATAGGTTCAGTGCTTTAGCTATCTTTTACATACCTGATAGCTAGGTCTAATACGCAACTTGATCATTTCAAAAATATTGTGCTGAAAATTAAAAAATGAAAAATGAATGAAAATGAAATGAAAATGAATGATATTCATGTTGTTTTATGCTTAAATTGAAAAGATCCAGGTGGGTTTTCTTTGTCACACTACTTTGTTCTAGACTGCTTACCATAGCACTTTGGTATGAACTGGGACATTGAAGTGTATATCGAGACCATTGCTTTAAGCTTCTGATGGTTTTAACCTAGGCTTAGCTTGGTCGGTTATCATAAGGTTGACATGCAAATAACCCCTGACACTAAAATGAAAAATAAAAAATAAAAAAGCTTGAATCGATTGCATATCAAGTCTGCTAAAGCTCCTTGTAGTGGGATATGCTTATCTGGTTTGTATTTGATTAGCTTTTGCATCTCATGCCTTGCCATGTCTAGTATGCTAGTCTGAGTGGTGATGTTTTTATTTGCTAAAATATGAAAATGCTTGCTCATACTTTTATTTAGATAGTATTCATGTGAGTGTTTCATACTGTACTTTTAGACAATATTCAAGGCAAATGCTTGTTTTGTACTGTAATTGGAGTTACTCATGTTTTAGAAGCTTGCATTTACACTACCCTAACACCCCTATTTGCATCTTTTTATCATCTTGATGCTTGCATTGCCAAAGGAGGAGAAATGGTTTACATGATGCTTTTGGATTATTGCTTTGTTAAGGAGGAGTAATGGCTTTCATGATGCACTGATGTTTTTGCCAAAGATGAGGAGAATGCTTTGCATGAGCGTTTGCCAAAGGGGGAGATCTTTTACCAAGTGACATGTTTTGGCTTTTTTCTGAGTTTTTATGGTCACTTGTGTTCTTAACTTGAAACTTTCATCATGTTTCTGTTTGGGGTTGTCAATGCACTCATCAAGTGGGAGATTGTGAAACCAAGTGAGGTCGCATTGTGTTTTTTGTCTGTATGATGAGTGATTGACAAGGTTGCTCGTTCTGGAGTGATGAGCTAGAGTGATGAGTGAGTGATGGTTTGATTGCATCGATGGGATCGATGTGTGGATATGGATTATGCCAAGAGGATCGGTGTGCTTTGTGTCTCTTATGTTGGCTTGTCTCATGTGTGTAGGGTGGAGATGCTAACCAACTATCAATAGTGGGTGATCAAGGGTCAAGTGGGGAGCTCGATGCTAGAGGATCAAGGATACTGGGTGAAGTTGGAGATGATCTCAGAAGTGCACGAGGAGATAGAGCAAGACATGGATGGATGGATGGTCAAGACAGCGTGACGGTCGAGTCAGTGAAAGAGAGGCCAGTGCAAGTGATCACGTGGCTCGAGGGGATCGAGAGCGGGAGAGACTTGCTGGTGGTCAAGTTCGTGGATTGGCATCACATGTCGGCAATCGAGGAGGCTTTGTCGGTTTTTGCTGAAAACCATCACATCAGAAAATGTTTTTAATTCCAGTAATTAGGAGTTTATTTTTTCTGTTTTGTCGTCTAGATTAAGTGTAATCTTTTAGTATTTTTCGGAATTCTTAATTCTAAAAAATATTAAATAATAGGGTCAATGATGTAATAAATTAGGAGTTTGCATTAATGGATTTTTCAGAATTTGTAATTATGAAAATTAATTATGGAAATTAGGTAGATACCTAGAACTTTTACCCTAATAGCATTTTGGAGATTTCCTTAATGGGATTGCCTATATAAAGGATCCAAAGGCCTATAGTTTAGGTGACTCTTTTAGCTGAACATTTATGGGGCTACCAACCACAATTTCTATTTTTTTAGCTTTTTGCTGCTCTTAATTTGTGCTTAATGTTCATTCAGTTTGTGTAGGTATCGTTCATCTTTGTGTGATTCACTTTTGGAGCTGAGTTTTGAGCAGGTTTGATGCAGTTTTTGGGTCCGGGTTCTTCACAACTTTTGTTGTACAAGTTTCCAGGGTTCCATTTTTGAATTTTTCAACCGTTTTTGACCACTTTTGAATATATTTTTATGTCCAACAAAGTTCCTAAAAAGTTCTGGAAACTTCTGATTTCTGATGAGTATTTTCTGTTTTTAGTCTGGATTCAATATTTGAGGCGATTTTTGATCTATTCTGGTACTGTTTTTGGACCTGAGTTCTACATAACTTTTGTTGTCCAAGTTTCAAGGGTTCCATATTTGAAATTTGCAAAATGTTTTGACCACCGTTGCATATATCTTTCTGTCAAATAAAGTGCATAAAAGGTTCTGAAAACTTCTGATTTCTGCCAAGTTTTTTCTCTTTTCAGTCTGGATTCAATTTTTGATGTGATTTTTGATCTGTTTTGATTTTGTTTTTGGATCTTATTTATACATAACTGTTGTTGTCCAAGTTACAAGGGTTCCATGTTTGAAGTTAGCAAAAGGTTCTGAACATAGCTACATATAGTTTTTGGCTCATCTATATGATATAAAAATTCTAGAAGGTGGTCATTTACTGAAAATCTTGAAGGCTGAAAGTTGAATCTAGAAACATTTTTCTCCCTTTTTTTCCCAGCTTGCCGATCATGTATTGTCGTATGCAGTGACGCTTTTTGCCATTAACAATTGCATGTACTGCCGAGCACATGTTCCACCAAGCCCATTCTGAAATTGTTTTTTATGTGATTTCTTTTGTATCTGAATTATTCCTCTTTGTGTAATGTGTTGAGAAACAATTAATTTTTTCCGATTTGTTAATTCATGCCTCTGAAGTTTTTTTTATCTGAACACTTTTGGGGGCTGCATATTTGAGAGAAAAAACTTGAGTTCTTGAAATTAATTCGGCGTTTCATTATCCGAATAGAAATAGAAAAAGTTTCAGAGCTATTTTTAAAAGTGAAGTCTTTGTGTGTGCAAATTCAATGCTGGTGATCCCTCAATCTATCATTTGACATAATATCAAATTGGAGGGTGATAACATATGTTTTTATCGGTGTCTTTACTACATCTTCTTCCGCTTGCTCAATTAGAGGTGCGTTGGGTGATTTGAAAAGGCCATCATATTCACAAGAATTTGTCGAGGCGCCTATTCACCCCCTCTAGTCGCCATTCCGATCCCACAATTTACAATTATGGGTGCTACAATTAGAAGATGTGCATTGTTCATGTTTATTATTTTGTACAATTAAATTTGACTACACTAAATGCTGCAACTTGAAAATATACTTTTCCGCACTTTAAACCCTTATCATTCCTTTGCTATTACCCTACATTACTATTGCATTCTTGGTAGCTTGTTGAGTACTTCTGTACTCATACCCGTTGAAAACACTTCAAAGACTGCATACTATGAGGAGGATGGTCTGGAGTAGTGACCTAGTCAAGGACGCGAGACTGGTAGAGATGTTCATCGCATAATTTTATTTTCATAATTTCTTTTAATTTTACACTTATGTAATAGTGTGGTCTGCGAACCACCGATGATTGACCGAATGTACGTTGTCGCATGATGGACATCTTATTATTATTGTTTTTCTATGGAAATTCAATAATGTCTGGATTTTATTAAATCCGGATGCCCCATAAGATGGTATCTGAGACGACTTGACTGTAGGAAGCCAAATGGACAAGCCTAACATTTAGCCTTGCAAAATTTATTTCATAAAAACCTACTTCATAATTTATTTGCTCTCCCTTACTCTTTAAACTTGTTTTATTTGTAGATGCCTATCCACCACGGCCACAACTTTTGCTGGGACCGTGAGGGATTCATCTGGGAGCTTCGAATGATGGTGACCTTCCCCGGGTTCACTTTGGAGCCAGAGTTCCATGGGGTGTACAAGGAGGAGTTGGTGGGTCCTTGTGACGTCTCTGTCACAATCCACGCATCCGGAGAGCACCTGCCCTTCTTCACGGCGGCCCTCGGAGGTCCAACCTTCGATGTCACTTGCCAGCGCGCTGCCTTCCAGGCCCTCGCGGAGCTAAGGATGGTCTACGATGATCGTTTTCGGAACTCTTCCTTACGCCTTGTGCCGATGCATACTTCCGGCGCCCACCACAGCATCTACGTTGGTTTCCTCTCTGACCGCGACCCGGTCATGGCCAGACACACCCGTCTCCTCCAGGCTATGGATGATCTGCACATCGAGGCTGTGCTCGACACCGAGGAGAACCACGAGGTGGTTGAGTTCCTTCGTCATGAGACGAAGAGGTTGATCCAGCAGAACGGCGAGCTACAACGCAAGATCATCCAGCTGTAGAAGGATATCACAGAGATGCTTCCCCTCATCCCAAGGAGGAAGAAGCCCATTCAGGAGCCCGCCGCTCGGCCCAAGAGGATCACTCTGCCATTGGCACTCGCAGGACGATCCAGCTCCAGCGCCGCTGCTCTAAGGCCCACCATCGTCCTCAACCCACTGATCGAGAACATCACCGAGCCCAGTGTCCCCCAGGATACTTGTGGTTCAAGAGCACTGAGATTGCCTCAGGCAATGAGTAGATTACATCAGGCGATAGTCTTCGATTGGTTGTTTTATGTTTGTTTATTGAATGTGGTACCCTCTATAAGAGAAATGTGCTATAGAAGGGATAAAAATAAGAACTTCAGTGTAATGAACAATCTAGTACCACTTATAATAAACTATGAGTTATTTCTTATACTTGGGAATATTATTGTCTTTAGAGATGGCTGACAACCAAAACTCAGGTTCCAACAACACGGATGGAGCTGCCAACGGTCTGCTAGGGAGCATTGTGCCCAACTAGGGTGCAACAGGGCAGCGCTAATCAGGACTGCTAGCTGCCAATCATCCCACGCTGGCGAAGATGATGGCTAATCAAAACCAGCTAATCACCGTCCTCTTGATGAAGATGCAGCAGGCTCAGTTGGACCATCTGCAGAAGTAGAACGTGGAGCCAACCCCTCGTCAGCAAGCCCCCGCACCCACCTGTAACACCTAGATTTAATAAATTCGGACCTTTATTGAAATTCCATAGAAAATCAATAAAACAAGACGTTGATCACACGACCACGTACAATACGACAAGC
This sequence comes from Zizania palustris, assembly GCA_019279435.1. Classification (NCBI taxonomy): domain Eukaryota; kingdom Viridiplantae; phylum Streptophyta; class Magnoliopsida; order Poales; family Poaceae; genus Zizania; species Zizania palustris. The sequence goes on from JAAALK010000084.1 coordinate 13,242,488, forward strand.
ATTCATGGTTCGTAGACCATATTAGTACAAAAGTGAATAAAGTGAAGAGAAACTAATAAAACAAGGGTCCTAGATGAACGCCTCCTTCCAGTCTCGCCTTGACTGGGTCGCTACTCTAGACCTTCATCCTCCTCGTAGTAGACGGGCTCTAATGGTGTAAGTCAACGGGGGTGAGTACAATCGTACTCAGTAAGCCACCGAATGCAAATATAATGTAGAGTAATAACAAGGAAGGTAGTGGCTTATTTTTGCGGAAAAGCATAATTTGTAAAGCAATTAAATGTGATCAAGTTATTAATACAGAAATGTAAACATGTGTATGCATCACCTTCTACCTTGAGGGGTACAGTCAGCCCACCCTCGCTCAACAGTCCTTACATGCCATGAATAACTCAGCCATTCAAGCAATTGTGAACTAACTGCGAGAAGTCACACAACTCGCCCTTGACCGTGGGCTTGGCTTTTTGAAAAGATTTAAAACTCTGATTAGAGGTGTACCACTGTACCCACAAAGCACACACTCATCACTTACACTAAAGTGTAACGAGATGACCCATACCACGGGAACTCATGCCAAAACCTTCCATATGGATCGCCTCGACCCGACAACACCCTCTCATGGGTTTCATATGATGCCCCGATGCGTCGAGCCAACACCATACCCCCCTTGAGCCACATCGGTACAAGTCACCCGCGGGTTGCCCCTTGCCCCCTCCACTATGGTGCATCGAGTCGGATTGTTCCGTACTTCCAGTTAGGACTTACCCATTAGACTTGTGGTTAGTACGGAAGTGCTTTGCAACAGATCTCGTAGACCGGTCCTTATAGTGCCCCGGGTGCGACCAACCAATGCCCTAGCTTGCACCCGGAACCCACCATACTTATAACATAGCCAACTCCAACAGAGTCCAGAGACGAGAATAACGGGGAAATACATATAGTAGAATCCATCTATCTACGACTCATTCTTTTATCCTATAGCAGTTGTGTCGGTACATTGGACACTACTAATATAATATTGTAGAGTGACAAGGAGAGTAGGCTCAATAAGCATGGCTTGGGTTTGCACACAAGGATGGGGATCTAATAAATATAATATGTAGGGCTTGAGATTTGACTAGTGCAATATTATCCTATGAGTTATAGAAATAATTTATTAAAACATGGGCTCAATGATGATCAAAATGGGGGTTGTGACTTGCCTTGCTCAGCAAATGGTGATGTAGGAACCTCAGGGTAAAACTCCGGCTCTTCGATGATCTCGTAGTCTTCTCGATATGGAAAAATTAAACATAACATTTAATAAACAATCAAATATCACAAAACATAAGCATACAAGTTTTATGATTTTAAATATGTGAAATTAAGCTTTATTATTCTGAAGTTATGTTGAAAATATTAAAGATTAGATCTTAGGGTCTTTCCTAATTTATTTCAGGAATTAACAATTTATCCCTAAGGGGTTTTTAATTATTTATTTAATAAGAATATTTTGGACTAAAGTGACATACTGTTTTATGGCATTAACATGTAGAGAATAAAAAGAGGAATTTAACAAAATGTAAATGGTGAAATTTTAAGTTAAAATGAGCAAGTTATGAATTTTCAAAGTTTAAACAATTTTTTGGAATTTTATTTAAACAGAAAACAGTCCCTGGTCCACGGTGAACCAGGTTCACCGTGAACCCGTGACTATGCGCGTGGACCCGATCGCCCAGACCCGTTCGATCAAGATCCAAAGGCTGGAGGCGAGGCAGGGGCTTTAAGTGGCAATGGACGGTCGAGATTAAAAGGCATCGAACCGGTACGCGTGGACGCACAAGATCGAGCTAGGGTTTTAAATAGCGATCAATGGCTGTGAGGGCTCCTTACTAGTTTGACCGGGTGTATGGCCCAGATTACACCCGTGCGGGTTGTAATCTAAGCCCTCCATTGCGGATCGGACGGCTGCGAGCGCGTCCGGCACGGGACGTGTTAAGGGGGCAAGTACCCCCTTTGTTCTTGGCTCCGGCGGGCTCGAGCACAGCGGCGACGGCGACAGCGAGGACCTAGGGCCTTGATCTCGGCGGAAATAGAAAGAGGGGAGTGAGAGGAGTGCGATGGTACCGGTGATGGCGGCGGCGGGGTACTGATGGCGACCGGCGGCGAGGGTAGACGGTGAGGGCGTCTCGGGTTGTTGGCGGCGACGGCGATCCGGCAGTCCTTACGACCAACAGAGGGGTGACCAGTGACGGGCGGTCGACGGGGATCCCAATGGTGGTGACGGCGACGACGGCGTGGGCCTGAGGCGATGGCGGGTGGCGGCCGGAGGTGGAGCAGGGGTGAAACCCGAAAAAGGGGTGGCGGCCCTCTAGGATGCACTGGCTAAGGCTGTAGCGGCGTGGTGGAGGGCGGAGGCTCGAAGGGGGTTAAATAGGGTCTCGTCGGCATAAAACGGGAAGGGAACCGAGGGTTTCCCATGATCTCCGGCGAGGGTTTCCAACTCTCGGCCAAGCTTCCATCTACGGGAAAACGCGTCGTCTTTTGATGGCATGTGATCGCTGGTGGTCGGGGGGAATGAATCTAGGGTCGGATCGGTGGATAAGGGCGGCCGGCAGCGGGGAAACAAAAGGAGGTCGCCGAAAAGGAAAGGGGGAGATCCCCTTCCATCGGAGATGATGGATCTGATAGGTGGGTCCCACCTATCAGCGGGCGAGTGGGAAAGGAAAGGACCGACAGACTGGCTTGGGCTGTCAGAGGCGGAGGGAGGCGCTAGCGAGGCTTACGGGTAGGCCAAGCAGAGGCGGGCGCGCGGAGGAGAGAGAGGGTGTGAGCACCGATAGGTGGACCCCACGTGTCAGCAACGCATGGCTTGGACTCGGCTGGGCCGGAACAGATTGGGGGTTTGCGGCCCAAGTTTATTTAAAATCCTTTTCCTAATTAAAATAATTCCAGTAATTCATTTATTTATTTAAGAGTTGAATCACTATTGATAAAAATTTGAAAAAGTTCCTGGAATTATATCTTGGCCTCTAGATTCCACCATAAATTTTCCAAGTTAAAATTTGAAGTTTTCCCCCTTGTTTGGCTTTAATAGGGCTCTTTTAGGGTTTTCTTTAATTAAATAATTCCTTTAATTCCCTGAAAATGCATTTCCTTTATTTTATTTATTTTTAAATCTTTGGGATGTTACAATCCTATCCCCACTTATAGAGAATCTCGTCCTCGAGATTTGGTTCAATCCTCGAATAGCTCTGGATGCTGCGCCTTTAGTTGTTCCTCTTTTTCCCACCTAGCTTCTTCTACGGGATGATTGCTCCACTGAACATTACAGAAACGGATGATGCGACTCCTAGTGGTCCTTTCCTTGACTTCCAAGATTCTGACGGGCTTCTCAACATAGGTCAGATCCTCCTGTATATTCAACTGCTAAAGGTCAACTTGCTCTGCTAGGACTCGAAGACACTTATTTAGCTGTGACACGTGAAACACGTCATGTACCCCAGCCAATGAGGGTGGTAGTTCTAACTGATAAGCGACCTCACCTTGACGCCACACAATGGGAAAAGGTCCAACGTACCGAGGTGCCAACTTTCCCCTCATGTTAAACCGTTGAGTGCCACGGAGAGGAGTTACTCAGAGGTAGACGTGGTCTCCCTCTTCAAAGGCTAAATCTCGACGACGATTGTCCTCATAGCTCTTCTGTCGAGATTGGGCTGTCTTGAGTCAGTCTTTGATAATCCATACCTTCTCTTCAGCTTCCTAAAGGATGTCTGTTCCAAATACTTGGGACTCACTGGTCTGATCCCAAAGTAAAGGCGTCCTACACTTGCATCCATATAAAGCTTCGAACTGGGACATCTGAAGGCTGTCTTGGTAACTATTATTGTACGAGAATTCGGCGTAGGGTAAGCTCTTCTCCCAAGTTCCTCCAAAGTCCAGGGCACATGCCCGAAGCATATCATCTAATATTTGATTCACCCTTTTAGTTTGTCCATCCGTCTGAGGGTGGTATGTTGTGCTGAAGTTTAGTCTCGTTCCCATTTCCTCTTGAAGGTTTTTCCAGAATCGAGACGTAAACTGACTTCCTCTATCAGAGACTATCTTCTTGGGTACTCCATGAAGATATACTATGCAGGCCATATACAACTCTGCTAGTTTAGGGCCACTGAAGGTCGTCTTGATGGCTATGAAGTGAGCTACCTTCATTAGCCGATCGACGATTACCCATACAGAATCATATCCAAGTTGGGTCTTTGGGAGTCCGATGATGAAGTCCATACCGATCTCTTCCCATTTTCATTCAGGAACTTTAAGTGGCTGTAACAGTCCTGCGGGTCTCTGATGCTCATCCTTCACTCGTCGGTAGGTGTCACATTCTGCGACGAACTAAGCTATTTCCTTCTTCATGCTAACCCACCAATATCGTTCCTTCTGGTCTTGGTACATCATGGTACTCCCGGGATGGATGGAGTACAGAGTATCATGGGCCTCCCTTAGAATAAGGGTCTTTATCTCTGGTTTATCGGGTACACAGATCCTGGTTCTGAACCATACGGTGCCATTCTCATCCTCTGAAAATCCTAGGGCCTTGCCCTGCCTCATGTTCTTCTTAATTGCTGCTATGTTCGGGTCTTCTAACTGAGCCTAACGGATCTGCTTGAACAGGACTGGTCGGGTCTCAAGGGTGGCTAGATTGGTTCCTGTGGTTATCCCGAGGTTTAACTTTTCCATATCTTTATATAAAAAAGGCGTGTGATCCTGAATCACAACGGCGGTGCAATATCCTTTACGACTTAATGCATCAGCTACCACGTTTGCCTTGCCGGGATGGTAGTGAAAGCCAAGGTCGTAGTCCTTTATCAATTCTAACCATCGCCTTTGCCTAAGGTTGAGATCCGGCTGCGTGAAGATATACTTCAAACTCTTGTGGTCTGTAAAAACTTCGCAGCGGTTTCCGACCAAATAGTGCCTCCATATTTTTAGGGCGTGAACTACAACGGCCAATTCTAGGTCATGTGTAGGGTAGTTTAGCTCATGGGGTCTCAATTGCCGAGAGGCGTACGAGACAACCTTCCCGTCTTGCATAAGAACACATCCCAATCCCTGATGAGATATGTCACAATAGACATGGAAGTCCTTCCTTATGTCTGGTAGGGTTAGTATGGGTGCTGACACCAGTCGGGTCTTGAGGGTGCGAAAAATTTCCTCACATTCGGGAGTCCATTCAAACCTCTCTCCCTTTTGCAACAACTTGGTCATAGGCTTGGCTATCTTGGAGAAATTCTCGATAAATCGTCGATAGTATCCTGCTAGGCCAAGAAAACTCCGTATCTTGGATACGTTGGTGGGTGGCAGCCAATCAGTAACTGCTTCCACGGTAGCAGGGTCTACCGCGATACCTTATGCGGAGATGATGTGTCCTAGGAACTTTACTTGCACCGTCCAAAATTTGCACTTGCTGATGTTCACTTAGTTTTCCTAGGGTCAATCGGATGTGGGTCTCGTGCTCTTCTTTGTCCTTGGAATAGATGAGGATGTCATCTATAATCACCACTATAAATTTGTCCAAGTATTCCATGAACACCTTATTCATCATATTCATGAAGAAAGCCAGGGCGTTGGTTAATCCAAAGGACATGACGGTGCACTCATAAAGTCCACAGCGAGAGGTGAATGCCGTCTTGGGTATGTCTTCCTCTCAAATCCTCAGCTGATGATAACCGGACCATAGGTCGATCTTGTAGAACACCGTGGCTCCTTTTAGCTGATCAAATAGATCATCGATCCTAGGTAATGGGTACTTGTTTTTGATGGTTACCTCATTCAAGGCTCGATAATCTACGCACATACGCTTAGCCTTGTCTTCCTTCTTCTCAACGAAGATGACGGGGGCTCCCCACGGGGATGTGTTGGGTCTGATGTAACCCTTCTTCTCAAGATCTTCAAGCTGCTTCTTCATTTCTGCTAGCTCATTTGCGGCCATCCGATATGGTCGCTTGTAAATGGGAGTGGTTCCGGGTACTAGATCAATCCTGAACTCGATGTCCCTATTGGGTGGCATCCCTGGTAAATCCTCTAGGAATACATTCGGGTACTCACAGACTACTGGTATCTCTTCCAAGGTAATCTGGTGTAGACGAGGTCTACCGGGCTTCTGACTCAACATCTGAGATGTGACGACAGTCCCCTCTTCACTAGTCATGGTCACTTTCCTTCGGGCACATCTTATCACTCCTTGATGTTTGTTGAGCCAATCCATTCCTAGAATCAAATCCAAACCTCGGCATTCTAATATAATGGGGTCGACCCAGAATATTGTACCTTTCATATCTACCCATACCCTTGGACTATAAGAGTGGGCTTGGGTTTGTTTGCCTGGTGTGGCTATCAGTACTGGCCTTGCTAATTCGCATTTGTTCAGATTATATATTTCCACAAATGTTGTTGAAATGAAGGAGTGCGTAGATCCAGTATCAAATAAGACCACTGCAGGTGTTGAATGTACGGTGAACTTACCCATGACAATCTCTGTTGCAGCCTGGGCTTCCTCGGCGGAGACATGGTTGACGCGGGCGCAGACGACAGGGTTGGCCGCGACTCCTTGCGGACGCTTGGGGTGGGGGCACTGGTGGGAGTAATGCCTTTCCTGGCGGTAGTTGAAACAGATCACGGTCTTGTCGTGCTTGTCGCGCAGAACCTCTGCTTTCTTGGCAGGGGCGGTTGGAACAGCTGGTGCGGTGGGAGTGGGGCGAGGATGTCCTACTCCTAGGTTGGCGGCGGGTGGTGCGGCGGTACACCGGGCGCGGGTGATATTGGGGCGCCGGTGGGGGAGTTGCAAAATGTGGCCTCTGCGCCATTCCTTGATTCTGGCGGAAGGCGATCATCCTCTTCTTTTTCAGGTTAACCTTATTCTGCTCGGTCTCCTGAATAATCGCCTTGTTGACCAACTCCAGCTGAAGGGAAAGCTCGTCCATCAGCTGTTGGCGTAAAAGATTATGCTAACAGGTTTCTGTAGAAGAGAAACTAACAAACGAAGTGTTTGTGAAGCAAACTGTTCTAAGCCTCCGAAAGGATAATAGCTTAGAATAGTTTGAAAGTGTGTATTGAATAACTTGTATTCGGTCCGTATTACAGGGTGAAATGGGGGGTATTTATAGGCCCAAACATTAAGGAAAAGACCTATTTACCCCTCAATTACAACCGACGTAGTGGAAACTATTCAGTTCCCTTAATAGGGCTAAAATAGTAAAAGACTAATCTAATGAGAAAGAAGATAAGTCTTCCATCTTAGCTGGCAGAAAAGATCTTGAGAAGCCTATCTTCGAAGATGTACTCCGAACCAATGCCCATCTTTGTACTTCGAACTTGGTTCCGGGTGCCTTCGAAGATGCTTGTCTGGGAACCTTCGAATCCGCTGTCTGTCTTTATGTTGCTTCGGCAATAACCCCGAAGATGAGATATTTTTCCCCAACAGTAGCCCCTCGAATACGCTTCTCCGTTTTAACCTGTAACGTTAGGAGAGCAGTATACGCAAGAAAAGTAATCATGCGTAGGGGTTAACAGATTATATCATCTCCGAATTATGCGAAGGTGTATGCTTCAAAGTGGTATTCGAAGGAATTACATTCGAAGTAACTTAGAAATATCTTAAAAAGACTAAAATTTCTAGGCTTAGAAGAAATAGCCGTTAGCCCATTTCTTCTAACAGAAGTTATTTGATGCGTTATTTTCGGAGGAAAATAACGGGCAAGAATGCGAAAAGGCAAAGCTTAAACGGTAACAAACGGAAAATTTAGGCTATAAATAGAAGGCCTAAAACTTACCCGGTTACCTTTTCACCGCTTTCTCACAATCAAAAGATTTCTGAGCCCCTTGAGTTCTTGAGTTCTTGAGTTCTTGAGTTCTTGAACCCTAGCCTCCAGTTCCTCCAAAGCGATCCAGAGATTGCAATGGCGAAGACCAAGGGATCAGCGCCTCCGTCGATTGTGGCTCGGCAACAGGCGGCAGCAGCGGCAGCGGCAACGTTGGCGGCAGTACCTTCGGTGGCCGCAGCAGCATCTATGGCGGCTGGAGGGAGAAATCGCCAAATCTCCGCTGACCAAGGTTTGTGCCCCCCGTCAACCAAGTATTTAGATCAGTCCTTCCATTTGGGGCCTTCGACCTGCAAAAGAGAGTCCTTGACAATCGCAGTAGAAGGAAATATTGGTGTGGGAGTTATGATTCGGAAGCCGGGGAAAGAAGTAATTCCAGTGCCAAGACCCGGAGAAGTGGTAGTGTTCGAAGCCTTCTTCGAAGCAGGCTTGGGTCTCCCTGCAGTGGACTTCTTGGCGGAGGTACTCGACCTATTCCATGTAACCCTCCCCCAACTATCTCCGAATGCGGTAGCTAGATTAGCTATCTTTGAGTGGGCCTTGAGAGCCGAAGGATGTGAAGGAAGGGCTGAAATCTTCGCTGCATTACATAGAGCAACCTGCCAGCCGAAAACCTTCGTAGCTCCCGGAGGTGAAAAAGTAGTAGTATCTTTTGGCAGTATCAACTTTAGACTTCAGGATGAGTATGCCCTTCGATTTCCAGCCAAAGCTATCAACGCCAGATGGTACACCGATTGGATTCTGAGATGGTTCTATGCCGAAGTCGGGGCAGGCAATCCTCTGGCTGGACCCCTTAAAGAAATCCAATTCCGAAAGGAAGCTTTGGTGCGACCCGACGAAGGCCAATTCGAAGCCCGTCTGAACCTGCTTGAAAAGGTTAGCCGAAGGCTCAGTATGCGAGACTTGGCTGAAGAATTCATCGGTCTTCAAATTCCTCCACTGATGGCCAACTGGCCTATCATCTTCGAAGATGACTCCGAAGGCGGTCTTCGCAAAATTAACTTGACTTCGAGTCCTACAGGTAACTTCGAAACCAACATGCATTATACATATTTACTTCGAAGAAAAAACTAACTTGAATTATTTATTTTGCAGTTTCTTCACCCCCTGTTACTTCAGAACAGATTATAAGGGCTTCGGAGAAGATCTTGGGTGCCCCAACTCCGACTGAGAAAGAGTGGCGAATTAAACTGGTCGGGAGTTGGGAGAGATTTAATAGAGTATGGGGAATGCTGGAGCTGACTCCGCCCCCTTTGATGGATTGGGTGCCTCTGGAGAAAGGACCCAAGAAGAGAATAGCCGAAGCTGGAGCTTCGAGCTCTGTGAGGACTCCGGTGAAAAAGGTGGCTAAGAAGCCTAAAAGATTAGCACCTTCGAGCTCAAGAGTTTCACCTTCCGAATCTCAAGAGGACGAAGGTAATCTATTAGTGAAGTTGATTGACGAAGATGCAGCCCAAACAAACACTTATATCGAAGATGCTGCAGGTATACCGGATCCTCAGGCTAATATCGAAGAAGAAAGAATGCCAGATGCTCAAGAAGAGCAAATTGAAGCCCCTGTGGGCGAAGAAGAAATTGGAGTTACTACAACTTCAATGGTTGATGAAGAGAGGACTGCTCACGGAGATACTCCGGCAGCTGAAGTTCTGAATGTGGATTCAGACGAAGACTTCACTTTTGATCCTCCGAGCAGTTCGGTGCTCGATATCCCTCAAAGTGCCGAAGGTAAACTTCGCAAAATTCCTTTATTATTTCCTGCAAAATTATACAATGTATAATACCTTTGCTTTTGCAGAGCCCCCTACTATAGAAGTACAACATGAAGATATACCACAAGGGCCTTCGTCAACTTCGGAGCCACATCCGGAGGTCGCTTTACAAGGGCCTGGAAGGGGCAAAAGGCACATAGAGCCTCTCCCTGCTCAGGGATCAACTTCGTCTGAATCAACAGACGGGAGTGAATCAACTGAGGGGGAGCCCTCTACCGAAGCCCAAAGGGCCTCCGAAGAACTCTCCGGGCCTTCGCTAAGCAGAACTGATCAAAAGGCTTCAGTAATGCTCCCTCTCTTAACTCCTTTTTTGGAGGAGAGAACCGGACTTCGCACTCTGGTTAAACCTTTAGGTCAAGCCAGTCGCAAAGTCGGGGAGACAGAACTGGTAGCTATTTTAAGCAGGGCGAAGAGTTCGGAACTCAACCTTGCTATAGAAAGAGCAGCCTATCAGGTACGAAGCATCTCCGAACCAAATAGCAATTATATATGAATAATTTCTTATTTCAGTTTTTTCTTTTTCTTAGCAAGCAGTCTTAGCCCGCGCTGCAGCTTTGTCGGGCGAAAATGAAATTGTTCAACTTCGGGAGGAAAATGAAACTCTGCAAAGAAATTTTAACATCTCGAAGGTCGAGTAGCTCAGATGGACAATATAATAATAGCAGAGCGAAGGGCTAGGCAAAGCTTGGAGGCTGCGAAAAAAGAGCTCGAAGCAGAGAGAATTGTGCTTCGAGCAGAGGTTGAAAAGCTGCGGAGGGAGGATGCTGCTAAAGGGTCCGAGCTTGTGAGGCTCCATGAGGAAGCTGGCCAACTCCTGACTCAAAAGAATACTTTAACTACGGAGAATGCTAGAATTTCTGGAGTTCTAGCAGAAACAACTTCGGCCAGGGATGCACTTAATGAAGAAAAGCTCAAGTCTGAGAAGGTGGCTTCGGAGGTCATCGAACAGATGTTAGGTGTTCTGGAGTACTTCGGTACTACCGGATCACTGCCTTCGGATGACAACGTTACTCTTCTGCGCCGGCTAAAAAGGATCCAAGGGGCAGCGAAGCAAATGAAGACGGCAGGCATTCGTTACGGGGAACTCTCCGGGCAAGTGTCTGCCCTCGGACTTCTTCGCTACTACGAGGATTTGGGCCGAACGATTACTCCGAGCGCAGAGGGTTCCATCACCTTTGACGACGAAAGACTTCTAACTCCCTCCGAAGGCGTGGCTGCTGCTTGGCAGGCCTTTCAAGCTTCATGGAGAGCCGAAGGTCGCACTGCGATCAAGGCTTGGATCGATGAAGGCCAATGCCAGAAGCAAGTTCGGACTCAAGCTTCGAGCAGTCAGCCTCCTCCGAACCCGCAGGTTTAGGAAACATTTAGGATTTTCGATTATGTAAAGATTTATGCTTGTAAACATTTTATCAATGAAAATCTTGTTTGTTATATTTTTAGGCTTTGCCTCTTACGGAAGATATCGAAGTGTTAGAACTTAACGACGAGCTTCGCTCATTATGGAACACCTTCGAACTTCTAAAGAGTTATAAGCGCTCTCGATTTCTTATTCCTCGAGATGACTCCGGCATTATTGCGCCCGAAGTAATCAAAGACGTATTGTCTTATATTAAAGAGGAAGAGAAAGAGGTTAACGCCAACACCTCGTCTTCTGAAGACACTAATTGGTCTGAAGACGAAGGTGAAGTTCGAAATAAAAGATCTGAAGATCTTAGAAGCTGGGAAAGAAGCCCTGAACGGCTTCGAACTTGGGCCGAGCTTCAACAAGAGCAGAGGGATTTTAGAGCTTCGAGGGGAAGGAAAAGAGTTAACGTACAGTTCTTAGGACTTCCGATGTTGGAACTAGTCGTTCCACCCCTAGCTCTCGGGACCGAAGAGGTCTCCGATTCCTTCTTGGTATAGATACCAATTTTTCCTAGTGTACTCTGTAAACACATTTATTTCAATAATGAATGCCGATTTAAAATTGTCTCCATATTTACTAGCCCCTCTTTGGGTATAAGCAACTTCGAAATGTATTCAAAGATGGTTATGCGCAAAGAAAAACTTCGGAGTGCAATTTTTTGGGGGTTCGGAGCCCCTCTGTCATTTAAAGATCTTTTGAAATCTTATGAAATGTCTTCGACTTTTTGTAGTCGGAAGAATGGTAGCTTAGTACCTTTGTTTTATGAAAGAAATCACTTGAGATAACCGTCAGGACACTTTAGTGTCTTAATAAAATTTGTCACATTGGACTATGTTAACAGACATTCGAAGCTCATGGCTTAAATGCTGTTTAGTTTTAGCCACCTTCGGCTTTTCTTTGTGATCTCTAACGAACCAATGGTTCGGAGTTTGCAATGGTCTCTTTGGACTCTTTTTACGGATGTCTACCAGCCAATGGCTTGGACTCCGTATAATTTAGCCACCTTTGGCTTGCAGAAGTCTACCAGCCAATGGCTTGGACTTCGTAGATTTTGGCCACCTTCGGCTCTTTTTACGGAAGTCTGCAAGCTGCAGCTTGGACTCTGTAGATTTTGGCCACCTTCAGCTCTTTTTGCGAAAGTCTACCAGCCAATGGCTTGGACTTCGCAGGTCTTTGGCCACCTTCGGCTCTTTTTACGGAAGTCTACCAGCCAATGGCTTGGACTCCGTATGGTGTGGTTTTGGGCTCTTTTACGGATGCCTACAAGCCGATGGCCTAGGCTCCGGATTATGCCAGCCCCCACGTCGGAAGCTCCGAACTTTATGGGTTCGAAGTCCGAAAATACAACCCAGCTTAATGACACTTCCCTCTCGGTCGACCCCGCGGTTCCAGTGCGTCCACTCGGAAGCTGGAAGTCTATGAGGGGAAGGCAACTATCAGGGTCATATGCTTTATTAATTTAGAGGTGATTACAAACGAATTACAAGGAGCCCTTATGCGAAGTATCGCTTTAGGTGCTCCGCATGCCAAGTATGTGCTAGCTCTTCACCTTCTAAATTAGCTAATTTAAATGAACCCGGGTGCCCTGAGCGGACAATTAGGTATGGACCTTCCCATTTATTCCCTAACTTTCTCGGTGCTATTACACTTCGTAGAACAAGATGACCCGGTCTTAATTCATTGATTTTAACCTTCGGGTCGAACCAAGCCTTCGTCTGCTGATGATACTTTGATAAATTTGCTACAACTCGAAGTCTTGTCTCTTCTGATAGATCTAACGAAGCTTGCCTTTCTTCTTCGATGTCTGGTTCGGTGCTGCGAAATGATCCCCCTTTGAGCTCTGTCGGAGTCATGGCTTCATCTCCGAATAGTAACCTGAACGGAGTAAAACCTGTGGACCTTGTCTGCGTAGTCCGAATGGACCACAGAATCTTCGGAAGCTCTTCGGTCCACAGTCCTTTAGATAATCCTACTATTCTTCGATTCAGCCCTGATAAAATATTTCCATTGGCTCTTTCTACAGCTCCATTGGACTGAGGATGCCTCACCGCAGCAAAACATAGCTGAATGCCTAGGTCTTCGCAAAACTTCCTGAAAGGTTCTGCATCAAATTGTGTTCCATTATCAACTGTTAAGTACCTAGGCACTCCGAACCGACAAATGATATTCTTCCAGAAGAATTTTTGTACATTGTTCGAAGTGATAGCTGTTAAGGGTTCTGCTTCTACCCACTTAGAAAAATATTCAATGGCTACCACTGCGAACTTCAAATTTCCTTTGGCTATTGGAAAGGGACCAATTAAATCCATGCCCCATCTGGCCATGGGCCACACCGAAGCATTAACTTGAAGAGCTGTTGGTGGGCGATGACTTCGTCGCCCATCCATTGACATCCTTGACAAGTGCGGACTAAGCTCTCCGCATCAGCTGTTATTGTAGGCCAATATAGCCCCTGGCGAAGTGTTTTCCCTGCCAAGGCTCGAGGGGCTAAATGGCTGCCACAAGGCCTTCGTGAATTTCTCGAAGAATTTCTTGACCTTCGGCTTGAGATATACATCGGAGTAGAGGGGAACATACTCCGGCCTTGTATAATATACCGTTGATTAACTGATAGTTTCTGGCTCTGAGCTTTAATCTTGACAACTGGGGCTCTTCGGGCAAATTTGTTCCTCCCTGTAAAAGTTCCATGATCGAATTTTTCCAATCTGCACTAGGAATGCAAAGAATCTCCACAGAGGGAACTTGTGGCACCGAAGGTACATTGAGCTCCTCATAAAAAGCTTCTTCGGGCACATCCACAGCTCCGGCTGCAGCCTTCGCTAAGATGTCCGCTTGCACGTTTTTCCGCTCTTGGTATACTCCGAATGGAAATCCCTTGAAGTGTGCTTCGATTTTGCGGATTTCTTCTAAGTACTTTACAAGCTGTGGATGCCGAACTTGGAAACTTTTGTCTACGTGCCCTGCTACTATTTGAGAATCTGTTTTATAATTATTCTTGTAGCCCCTAGAGCACGTGCTTTCCGGAGTCCCAATAAAATCCCTTCGTACTCCGCTATATTATTGGTAGACTTAAAGTTGAGTCTTGCGGAGTACATTGCTCTTTGGCCCGGACGGTGAAATCAACACTGCTCAATGCCTGCTCTAGATGCTTGGAAAGCCCCATCGGAGTAAACAGTCCAAACTCCGTCACTTGACTTCTCCGGAGCTAAATTCGCAGGTGGAGTCCACTCTGCTACGAAGTCTGCTAGGACTTGGGATTTGATTGCTGTCCTTGCTAGAAAAGATATAGCGAAGGGTGCTAGCTCAACTGCCCACTTCCCAATCCTTCCAGTTGAATCTTTGCTTCGGAGCATATCTCCCAAAGGATACGAAGTTGGTACAATTACATTGTGAGCCAAAAAATAGTGCCTTAACTTCCTTGAAGCCATTATCAAAGCATAAACGAACTTCTCAAGTTCGGAGTATCTTGTCTTCGCTCCTGATAATGCTTCGGATACAAAATAACAGGATTTTGTACCAACTTCCCGCTGCAATTCAATTCTCTTACAAGGACTGCACTGACAGCAGAGCCTGTAGCTGCAAGATAAAGAAGTAGGGTTTCGTCCGCACTAGGCACTGTAAGTGTAGCAAGATTACTCAGATACTCTTTAATATCTTCGAAGCTTTTCTGACACTCCGGTGTCCATGCAAAATCTTCGGACCCTTTCAATGCTTTGAATATAGGCAAACTCCTCTCCGCAGATCTTGATAAAACCTGCTAAGTGCTGCCAAACGCCCAGTCAGCTTTTGCACTTGCTTTAAATTCTCCGGAGGAGCCATCTTCTGCAGCACAGTTATTTGGGTAGGGCTAGCTTCAATTCCCCTGCTTGAAACTAAATATCCTAACAACTTTCCAGCCTTAGCTCCGAATATACATTTTTCGGGTTAAGACGGATCCCACATGCCCGAAGGCTATTGAATGTTTCTGCTAAGTCTCCCGAAGGAGTTACGAAGCTTGTCTTGATTTCATCTTCGCGCTTCAACCATATTTGATGATAACCAGAATACGCGTCGAGGAAGCTTAGTAACTCCGAAACTGCGGTGGAGTCAACCAATTGATCAATTCGGGGAATGGGGGTAGGGGTCACGTGGGCATGCCTTTATTCAAGGATGTGAAATCAATGCACATGCGCCACTTTCCGGAAGACTTCTTTCTGACGAAAACATGGGTTGGCTAACCATTCTGTGTGAGCCACTTCTCTAATAATCCCAGCCTTCAACAATTTGTCAACTTCGTCCTTAGCTAAAGCAGCTCTTTCTGCGGACATCTTCCGGAGTCCTTGACGAACAGGCCGGGCCTTCGGGTTTACAAGTAAACTGTGTTCAATGATATCCCGATCGACTCCGGTGATATCTTCGTCAGACCAGGCGAAGACATCCAATTCTCTTCCACCACCTTTTCTAAGGAGGTTGCAACTTCGGGAGGTAAATCTTTACCAAATTGAAAAGTATACTCTTACCATCTTTAACAATGACCTTCGTTGCAATCTCTCCTTCGGGACTTGGTCTCGGAAAGGACTTCTTCGAAGCTTCGGAGGAGGCTGAAAAAATTTCTTCATTATCCTGCACACTGTTACTTGCCTCGGATCAAGAGGGGGACCATGACCATATCCCGCCCTCCGAGCAATGGATTGATCTCCGAGACTGTAAGGACTCCTGCTTGTGTGGGCATCTTCATACACAAATAATTGTGATGCGCCACAGCTCCGAACTGGTTCAACATGCCCCTTCCGAAGATGACATTATAAGCATAGGGCATCCACAACATCGAAGATTACTTCTTCAGTCCGGGCCAATAAACCTTCTCTGAAGGTAACTTCTAGGCCTATTTGGCCGAGTGCATCAAGCGGAGGTCCTGCGAAGCCTTGCAGTGGACGAGCCGCTGGGAGGAGGTGCTTCCTGGAAATGCACAGTTGATCGATGCTTGAACAAAAATGATATCTGCCGAACTACCTCCGTCAATCAACACCCTTCGAACTTCAGTGCCCGCAATATCAGCAGTGATAACCAATGGATCTGCGTGCGGGAACTTAATACCAGCTGCATCCTCCGCAGAGAAGATATCGGAACATGAGACCACTCCGGCATTGCAGCTGAGATGACGAAG